>CM037866.1:7842481-8026418 GCA_021292105.1 Anadara kagoshimensis | reverse complement strand
CATGTGTTTTTTTCACCGTCACCTATCGTCATGTGTTTATCATGGAGATCATTGCAGATGTTTTTAAAAAGACAGTGTTGACAAGACCTTGGTGCAAATTTAGCTGATGAAAACCTCAGGCAAGTTATTTATTTCAATTGTAGGTTTAGTTTAACTTGAATTAAGGTGGATTAACTTTTTAAAAGCTTAACCAAGCAAATTGCCATGATTTGCATAATTATCAGATCATCGAACTTTGACTGAAATATGTAGATGTTACTTGTAGCACATCTAGATCTTTTTGCATCATCCAGTGCTCTAAAATCACCAACAACCACCATCATCTTTCAGCTTAGTATTGGCCACATAATTTTTTATTTATTTTATTTAACAAATAATATAATCGAGATATCTAATTTGATATGTTACAAGCAAAATAAGTATTTCAGGAGTTGCAGTACCAGCATTATTGGTGTTTACTACACCCGTTTACGGGCCACTACCTGTATTTGTTTGTAAATTTCAGGCCTAAATAAACTTTGTGTCCACTGACCTGACCGACCCTAAATTTTCATGCCTATGACGTTCATTGCTATCACTTTCTCTAAAATCGGGCTTCTTTACTATGAAACAGTATGAAATAGTGCACATCGGAAATAGTGTGCCTGGTAAATGAGAGTAAAATTAAGTTTTGCAGCGAGTCAAGCTAGATTCTTTCATTTATATTGAGACAGTCAGTCTGGTAAAAGAGATGGAATTCTAAGTAGTCAGAGAAGTAAAACCTATGACCTTCAACAAAAGAACCCAAAACTTTCACACACTAGGCTTTGTATATAAATAACATACTTTATCAGGGATTCATCAAGGGCCTATTTAGGGCCAAAATTTATCCCCATTCTAAATGAAATAAACATTGATTTTTTCCCAGAATCAGCTGAGAAAGTTCCCAATTGGAAAATTGTTTTGTTTTTAAACGAAAACGAAAGTAAATTTTGTGAAGCACCCAAATCAGCAAAATCAAGTAAAAGATTCTAGATTATTTTAAAACAACATCTGCAAAGGAAGATGAAGATACCGCTTCTACTTCAAAGGCTTCCGATGTCTTGAGCAAACCGACTTCTGACATGATGTCAAAGTTTTCCCACAATGAGCAAAAAGTTGATAGTTTTTCCCAAGTTTTAGTTTAGGGCCTCTTCTCAAAAGACACCATTACTCAACTTATTTTCCCAAAAGACCCAGATAAATCCCTGTTTATATCAAGGGGGGTCAGCTTTGGGATGGTGAAAAAATCAGTTCTCTAGAAGAAGCTGCTGTTAGCATTTGCAAGCACTGGACAAATATTTCACTTTGAAGGATTACATATATACAAGTACAATTTACTTGATGACAACTGTAGATGTAGATCCCCCCCAGCATGCATCTCGAAGTCCTGACATCGGTTAATGGTTATCGGTTAATCCCATACATTGGTTAATCTCATAGAATTTTGAATCACTGAGCCTATGTGATTAACCGGGTTCAACTGTATATCCTTATTCCTAAGTAGAGGTGTTGTATTACAATGCAGAAACTTCTGACGCTTTAAACCACTTGGTCACTGTATAGAGGAAGCTTAAGGCTGTTGACACAATTTGATTGTAGCTTCTCATGCAGTTTGCTATTTTTGAATTCTTCATACAAGCATAAAAAAAAACACGATTTTCTTAAAAAATTTGGATTCTGTCCTATCCCAAATTCTGTCACACCTCTCTTTTGTATTGGGTCCAGGGACTTTTAACCACTATTGTAGCTCAGTGGTAGAGAGCTCACTCCGTTTATTGGAGGGCATGGGTTTGAACCCTGGCTGGGTGTGACCAAAACTTAAAAGAAGGTAGTGACTGTTCTTTCACCAAGCGCTTAGTATTTAGAAATTAAAGTCATGGGTCTTTCAGACGAGACCTAAAAGAAAGAGTTGTTTTTTTTTAATTTTAAACTTTTGTCCTGTCCATTCTTCCATCTGTATATCTAGACATTTCTTGTCTGGAGCAGTTCTCCAAAACTTAACTATGAAGAATAGTTTACTAAACTTGCCACAAAACATTAACATTGATAGGGGATGTGCATATCATTCCTCCTAGTTAGTTTGCTCATTTTCCTGAAAGTTATGGCCCTTTGAACATAATTGCAATTCACAAAAAGCACCTACTGGAGCAGGAACTTCATTTAATGTATTTTATGGTTTTTGTTTAATTTTAGAACAAGACTGATGGCAGACAGAGACTTTGAACCCGACATAGCCGTGTGGGCGAGGAACTTAAACAAGAGCTATGGAAAAGGAAAAAACAAATTATCTGTGTTGAATAATCTTCAGATGACAGTACATAGAGGCGCAATGTAAGTGTTCATACTCAATGATGAGGAGATGAGAAATCATGTTTTTCACCCCAGCCATTCGAAAAAAAGGGGGGTATTAATTAAGTTTCTGTCCACCCTTCCTTATATCTATCCATCCGTCTGAAATAATTTTCTGTGTTAATTCTTTAAAACGCTATTTCACCATGCAAAGTATCAACATAGATAGGAGATGAGGATACTGTTAACCTGCATTGGTTTTGCTTATTTTCCTCAAAGTTATGGCCCTTTGAACATAAGTGCAAATCATAAAAAAAGAACGATCCTAATTCACTGAATTTGCTTGTTTTTATATTAAGTGGGTCATTCCTGAGATGGTGTGATGGAGTAATGGTGTTCTTTATTCCCAGTCAAGATTCTTTTACTTATACCAAGACAGTCACTTCTGAAATAGTGTAGAGTGGAATAATAGGGTTTTTTGCCTCTGTTCAAGATAGTTTTATTTGTATCAAGCTAGTCAGTTCTGGGACCATGGAGTGGAGTAATAATGTTTTGTTTTGCCTCCAGTTAAGATTATTTTACAGGGCTCAAAGTTGCGACTAAATTAGCCACGATGGCGACCAAATGTTTCCATTGGCGACAAATTTTTACTCATAAGTCGCCAAATTGGCAACTGTTTTTCTGGTGTTCCAAACTCTCAATCATGGCCAATTCCGCTTTTCAATTTGTGTTTTACGTATTAACAAAGTGTTTCCAGCACTCATCGGCTGGCCTCGTGAACTATAGAGGGAATCTACGAAACATCAAATGCAGTTATCATGACTGGGAAGTGGCCGTTAAAGTGAATTGATAGTTTTTTCAAGACAAGTATGTGTGCTGCTCCCAAAAAAAGGTGATCAATCAATTGTTTGATAATAAATGTTTGATATTATACAGTATGCAATTTGTTTTTAGGTTCTTTTTAGGATAAAATCACATAAAGTTTATTGCTGGTGCATAAAAGTCTCAAATGGCATATAAGACACATGTAAGAGTCTCAATTGGCGCCTAATTTTTATTATATAAGGAGAAAGGCTGGCTCATAGAATCAAAAAAGTCACTTTGAGTCTTGTTTTACTGATATCAAGTTGGTGATTTCTGGGATGGTGAAGTAGAGTTAAAAAATGTTTGCCTTGCAAGCTCATGCAAATGTCAAGTCTACTTGGGACAACATTTCACGATATCAGTTCAATTCAATAACCCTTTATTATTCAGTTTGCTTTGTGTAGTTATAACACTATAAACATCATTTCTAGAAATCTTGATGACAATTAATTCTTGGATTCTGACTTCAATGGTTAAAATGCTAAAATTCATTATTTACTTTTACGTTTATAGATATGGACTTTTGGGACCAAGTGGATGTGGAAAAACCACTTTGTTAAGATGCATTGTGGGAAGGCTGTCGGTGGATAAAGGGCACCTGCTCGTGTTAAGCGAGAAGCCTGGCTGGCCTGGGCATGGAGTGCCAGGTAGACTGGTTGGTTATATGCCTCAGGTAATATTTACAGGGTACTTGTCTACTTTTGTCTGCACTTAAGAAATACCATGACGGTAGCTTAGATGGTAAAGTGCTCCCTTTGTATGTGGGAGGTCATGGGTTCAAACTCTGTCCCAGTCTGATCAAGATTTGAAAATAGTTAGTGACTGTTCTTTTGCCAAGAACTCGGAATTTGTAAATGAAAGTCACAGGGTCCTTGTGCAGAGGGAAAACAACCAATGTTTCGTGTCACACTCTGTGATTTTGTTACATGGTTTTAAAAACTACCTTTTGGAAAACTGTAAGTTCTGAACTTCTAAAATACAGCAAACTGAGGTTCTGCGATTCAGCAAATTATAATTTGATGTGCTTGCAATAGCTCAATATCTTTAATACAAAAATGATAAATTGTTACATTATCTTACAATAATCAGTCTTTTACCGGAATAATCAGACAAGTTACCGGAATAATCAGACATGTATCCAAATTTTCAGAATCCGTAATATTTACCGTAAAAATATTCTAATTATTCCAGATTTTGACCAATTATTGCGGATTTTGTCTGATTATTTCAGATTTGGTCTAAAAATTCTGGATTTGAATTAAATATTCCAAATTTTTCAAAGATTGCGGAAAGCATCTAACTATTCCGGAATTTCGCATTTATTCCGGTAAAACCCCTTTCTAGTGGTAGCTAATGTTTTATTTAATTTCTTATTTATTTTTAGGAAATGGCTCTATTTAATGATATGACAATTGGAGAGACTTTGAAGTATTTTGGTCAGATCCACGGTATGCCTAGTGTTTATATTGGTCAGAGAACAGAGTTTTTGTTGCAGTTTTTAAGCTTACCAAAGAAAGAGAGACAAATCAGTGAACTAAGGTAACTAGCTATAGTACTACCAGTTAAGCTGAATTATTATTTCTCTAATATCGGACAAAAAATTTTAACGTTTCAACAAGGTGAGATTTTTTTGTCTCTCCCGAAGGGTAAAAATAAGCTACACATGCTTTGACATCACAATATCATTTTGATGTGATGTCACCAATTTAGATTGTGATGTCATTGATTGCAAATGTAAAACATTTAAAATTTTTGCATAGTTTTAGAATAATTTTTACCATAAAACCTTTACAAAATGAAAATATTGGATATTGAAGAACAAAATCATCCCATTTTGTTGTGAAGAAATAGAAAACTCAACAAGCAAGCCTCAGACAAATGTCAGATTTGTAAATCAAGAGTCATATCCTTTAGGTTTCTATTTCTCACACATGAGACATGGAAATCTCACATTTTTACCCATGTGGGATTTTTCTGTCTCACCCTAGGGATGAGATCACTTTTCTCAACCCAATATTTTTCAATGTCACAATCACACATGCCTAATTAATGATGTCATAATCATTTTACATGATAACCTTAACAAAAATAGATTACGACATTTTCAGAAGAAAATGGATGGTGACATGAAAACTGAACATTTGGTGCAATATTTTGTTTACAAATAATGTTTTATGCTGCAAAGTTAAAGAGTTAAAGAATCCTACACCAGTAACAGTGTAAGAAAGAGATTTGTCACACATGAGACATGCAAATCCTGCATTTTTACCCATGTGAGATTTTTCTGTCTCATCCCAAGGATGAGATCACTTGTCTCAACCAACAATTTCTCAACGTCACAATCACCTACACACTCTTAATTGATGACGTCATAATCATTTTACGCAAGAACATCAACAAAGTTTAATGATGTCATCTTCAGTAAGCATGGATAATGGTATAAAAACTGAACATTTGATGCAAATATTTGTTTACAAATCAATTTTTTATGTTGTAAATGTGTGAGAAAAAGAATCATACACCAGTTACAGTGTAAGACAGAGATATCTCAAACGAGAGTAAATATTTTCCAGTCCAAAGCGAGCTTTAGCGAGTTCTGGACATTGAAAATATTCACCCTCGTTTGAGATATCTCTGTCTTACACTGTTACTGGTGTAAGATTCTATTAGACAGGCTATATATGACATCACAATATAATTTTAGATTGTGATGTCATTGGTTGCACATGCAAAGAATGTAATTTTTTGCTTAGTTTTAGAATAATTTTTTACCATAAAACCTGTACATGCTGTACAAAATAGGAAAACATTTGTATATGGAAGAAAAAGAATCAACCCCTGTCTTGTAGTTAAGAAACAGAAATTTCAACAAGCAAGTCTCAGATTTGTAAATAAAAATAAAATTGTTTATAATAAGTATTTCACACATGTTTACAGGTTCGTCAAGAAAGTTTGGAGCACCCTTAAAAGTAGTTTATAGCTAGGCACGAGTTTGTTTGCTATAGAAAAATTATGACATGTTTTATCATGAATAAAGAATCATATCTTTGAGATTTCTATGTAGGGCTCTCTCACCGTTATGTGAATGGGACTGGGGCCCTTGCAGTTGTGAAAAAGCATCATAATGGCCATTTGAAAAAAATCCAGATATGCTGGGGGAAAACATAATTGTGCAAATTAGCAAAATGTTTGTGAAAAAACTTGAGATTTTGAATTGTGAATGGGATAGAATATCGGCCCCAAAAATAACCCAGCAAGAGCCCTGCTATGTCTCCACTACAAGGCAGGGGAAAGCTTGTATTAATCTCTCACAATATATGTATTGTCACTGAGCCATTACCCTTGACCTATGCACTTAAAATTTGTGTGCAACACATCATCTCATATTGGCTTATATTTGTTCCAAAGTTTGATCATAATCCATGCTTAAATATAGATATGGAGAGAGAGAGAGAGTCCTCTTAATAACGACATTCTTTATAGTGGTGTGTAGTATTACAGGTATACCGGTTTACCGTGGTACTGGCCAGGTACCAGTAATACCGCGGTAAAGTCTTTGAATACCAGCATTTTAACAAACAATATTATGTTGATAATTGTGAAAATAACAGTTTGAATTTTGATGTGTTCATTTGAATTTTGTTAAAATCTTTGTTTGACAATATTCTAATGAGATTTAGATTTCAAGTTTTGAATCAACTTGGTTGAAATACAGACAATTTTGTGAATTGTATTGTGTGTTAGCATCCTTGATATTCTCAAAATATCCAATGCCCAAATTCCTTAGCTGTTATTTTAGATAGGAATAGATATACTACATGTATTTCGAATCTTAATGAATGTGTGGTATACTATGGTAATTTTTTTCATTCTTTATAACAACATTTACATCTACTGACAAAAAAAATGGAGAGAAGAAACATGCACAGTGCAATTTGCCCTATACTTATCATATAGGCTGGGATGAAGACAGTCAGGAATAACAAATAATTCATGACCCACTTAGTCACTCATGCAGTTTGCTATTCTTGAATTCTTCATACAAGCCTGAAAAAAATTCTTAAAAAGTTTGGATTCTGTCTTATCCCAAATTCTGTCACATCTCTTTTTGGTATTGGGTCTAGGGGCTTTTGACTACTATGGTAGCTCAGTGGTAGAGTACTCGCCCCATATATGGGAAGTCATGGGTTCAGCCCCTGGCTGGGTGTGACCAAAACTTAAAAGTAGGTAGTGACTGCTCTTTCACCCAGCACTCACCATTTAGGAATTAAAATCGTGGGTCTTTCAGAAGAGACCTTAAAAATTGAGGTTTCATGTCATGACAGACATGGCACATTAAAGAACCTTCCCTGCACATTGCCCTGAGCACACTGCAAAGGTCAAATTTCTGTCATTTCACACAAAGCCGGTGACATCTCTATATAAGTTTGGATTAATTCAACATTGTTCAAATTGGGAAAATATCAATCACCAAAATATTTGGGGGAACAACAGGTATTGAACCCTGATAATAGGCCGCAAAATGAGCAGATATTTTCTCATCGTCTCACACTTTTTATAACCAGCGTTTGTATAATTTGAATTGTTTTTCAAGTGGAGGTCAGAAACGGAGAGTGTCATTTGCAGTTGCTTTACTTCACGAACCTGAATTACTGATCCTTGATGAACCAACTGTAGGTGTGGATCCCATCCTTAGAGAAAGGTATGTGCTGCTATTTATTTATTTATTTATTTATTTATTTATTTATTCTGGTTGTTTTATTCATTTAATTACCTTTAATTACTTTTTATCTCATAGGTGGTCATTTCAAAAATCATGGAGAAAACCAGAATGTCTTAGTCTTAGAGTAAACCACCAACTTTTAGCAACTGACAAACATTCTCACACTGGGCTCTATCCTGGGTTTGATTCAAACCTGTGTGATGAGAGCTAGGTCCTGCACACCACACCCTTTAGACAATGGGGCCACAAGGCCCTTAGTTTTTTTCTAAATACATACATATTTCTATCATATACAGTATGACCTGCTATATAGTCCACCTCTGTATAAAGTTCACCTGCCTACAACAACCAGTCTGAAGTATCCCTTATGGATTTTATTATCAAGTCAACATGTATAATGTCTAATGCAAAGACCACTACATTCCTCCCTTTTTTCCGATTCAACTCCCTTGAATCGAAACCACCATGTTCCACCCTGGGACCAACCTGTTGTTCAGCCACTTCCCAGGGTCGGACAAGCCCCCATATGTAACAGGAAAGAGAAATAAAGCAGGGTCGGGCAGGGGATCAAACCCAGGACCTCCTGTACTACCGGTATAGGCAAGTGCTCTACCACTGAGCTACCCAGACCACTACACAGTCATGTATGATTTATACGAGGGCAGTGTATAAGTAAAACATGTTTATTGTTTATATTGTAGGATATGGGAGCATCTAATCAGTATAGCCAGTCAGGGAGGAAGTGAAACCACCATTATAATAACAACACATTACATAGAAGAGGCTCGCAAAGCTGATATGGTGACTCAACTTTTTTTTCATGTTAAATATCAATTTATTAATGATCTAAAGAAATTACTCTAAAGCAACTTTGACTCAACTTTTTTATGTTAAATATTAATTTATTAGCTCACCTGACCACAGGCCAAGTGAGATTATGGCATGGCATGTGCGTACGTGCGTGCATCAGTAAACTTTCCACTAGTATTTCATCTAAAATACCAAATTGTCTCACAGTACATAAATATTGCACTAGTTTTGGTAAATTGATAAAAGAACTAGATCAATATAACAACAATGCCGTCTACAGTCATGTCTCAACAATTGTGTAACGTCAAAAACGACAATGTCACGTACGTGACAAAGTGTGCAATGTGAAAAAATGGATACAGGAAACCTCGGACTGGAACAAAGTTTGTGTGCAAATATCGATATTTATTGTGTGCTAACACCTCTGGATTTATCGTTTAATTTTTATGCAAAGCAGATACTGCTATATAATAATAATATTATTAATGATAATACCGGTAATAATAGTTTTGTACGGTTTACATTACAGGTTGGTTTGATGAGAAATGGAAGATTATTAGCTGAAGCAACTCCTAAATCTCTGATAGAGAAATATCATATTAATGTGAGTCATATCTACTCAATACATGTTTTTATAAAACTCAAATTTAGTGGGCCATTTTGTCAAAAAATTCCAAAGGTCCATCAGGTTTTCTCTGGGTACTCTAGTTATCACACACTTTTCGAATAAAGAAAGGGTTATGAAATTCGAGTTTTCGTCCTTTCATCCGTCCGCCCGTCTGTCCGTTCTTTTGTGTTTTGTACTTTATGCATTTTGTAAAAAAAAACAAAATTAGGTACAATTTTTCCGATGATCATATTATTTTTTTTAAAGTAGAACATTGATTAAAAAAGTTAGATTTTACAAACATGGTGTTGATGTCTATGTTAATTGTATTGGAAACCAAATATTGTCATTAAAATAAAAGAAAAAGAATCAATCCATTGTGAGTTTATCCATGTAGGATAGACAACCCTTGTCTCTGACCAGGGATTTATCAGGGTCTTTTTGGAAAAGGCCCTAAACTAAAAATTGGGAAAAACTATCAACGTTTTGCTCATTTTGGGAAAACTTCAACATCATTTTTGATGTCATTAATGATTGAATCTAATGTTTTTAGTTTATTGAGTTTATAAATAACACAGCTGGTTGGGGGGGGGGGGGGTTACAATATTTAATTTCGTTTTCGTTTAAAAAAACACAATTTTCTAATTGGGAATTTTCTTAGACTGTTTTGGGAAAAATCAACATTTTTTCATTGGAAAAGGGGCCTTATTTTGGCCCTAAAATAGGCCTTTGATAAATCCCTGCTGACTGAAATGTTCAATCCTTTGGATGAGATTTCCCTATCCTTCATGAGTATCCATAATTGATTCTTATATTCTTGCACTAGAATCTGACTGATTATCTTATGCTAGGATCTGTCCAAGTTTTTTATGCAAATTAAAACAAGATTCATATTGTATTTCTTTTCAGAGTTTAGAAGCAATTTTCTTGAAACTGTGCCACACTGATAAGTTATATGGGGAAGATGTTGAATCTATAGAATCCAATACAGTAGTACATAGAATTACAACTCAGGTGAGGAGATGTTATAACTTCAGTTTTACCCCCTGCAACAAATTTGTGTGTGTGTGTGTGTGGGGGGGGGTGGTAACCTGGAATCTCCCTGTCTGTCTGTATGTCTATTGAACCTATTATAGAACATGATAGAATCCAATACAGTAGTACATAGAATTACAACTCAGGTGAGGAGATGTTATAACTTCAGTTTTACCCCCTGCAACAAATTTGTGTGTGTGTGTGTGGGGGGGGGGGGGGGGGGGTTAACCGGGAATCTCCCTGTCTGTCTGTCCATCTATTGAACCTATTATAGAATCCAATACAGTAGTACATAGAATTACAACTCAGGTGAGGAGATGTTATAACTTTAGTTTTACCCCCTGCAACAAGTTTGTGTGTGTGTGGGGGGGGGGGGGGGGTAACCGTGAATCTCCCTGTCTGTCTGTATGTCTATTGAACCTATTATAGAATCCAATACAGTAGTACATAGAATTACAACTCAGGTGAGAAGATGTTTTAACTTCAGTTAAACCCCCTGCATAGAATGGAGGGGGAATAACCTGGAATCTTTATTTCTGTCTGTCTGTCCATCCATCTGTCTGTTCATCTGCCACTAGACACAATTTTGTCCTGATGTCTATTCAACACATGGTTATGTCTAATTAAATTTTTTGTTGTTGAAAATTTGTAAAAGTTCAACATTGTGAGAACTTGCCATTTATTCATGTTATTGTACTCTAGGGAATATCAGTTTGTATAATCCGATATATTTTGAAAAATTATTATCTTTCCAGACTTTTCCAGAATTTCCGAATTTTTCACACTTAGACAATTTCGCCAGAAATACAAGTTTGTTTATTTGTTATGTATGTAATTATTTTTAAGTTATGCGCAGATGTTTACCATCATAAGAACACATCACCTGTGATCAATTTTTTCCATCAACATTGAGGGGCGGGAAAGTGTTCTAGTTTGCAGTGAGCTTGTATAGTACAGACAATTGACGTATCGCCGGTCATGCATTTTATGTTCCGACCTGGCCGGCATCACAGTACCAAAACAGCCTCACTGCAACTAATGACGTACTAGTGTCAGTGACATCATGAAATGGCAAAATTCAGACCAAGTTTTAATTCTTTTTGTGTGTAAATTCAAGGATGCCAGGCCTTTATTGGAACATTGTGGGCATGGCCGGCGATCCATCAATTACAGCTACAAATAAATTTTAATGGCATTATTTCCGAATATAGTCAACCTATAGATACAGAATTGTATTCATTTTAGCGTGTACAAATTTTCATGCAAATTATAGTTTGGGTAAAGTCACATGAACTTAAATAAGTGTAAATCTTAAGGATCACCATGTGCATTATGATCATATTTAGTTTAATGATGGATCGTATGACTAGTTTGCTTTGCACCGCATTATGGAAGTTATAGCACTATAAACGCCATTTCTAGACAGCTCAATGGTTATATTTACATTTCGCATTTTTTGAAAATCTTATTTTTGTTTTTGAATCCTGAAATAAATTTAAAACACTGTCGTGTACGACATGCAATTCCAATTCCTGGAACAGCCTATCAGTGACGTCACGGGCATAGGTGTCAGCAAGAAATGAGTGACGTCACATTAGCAAATGTAATTATAGTCCTATAATTTTAGTTGGTGTGAAGCAGAGTTTAATACAGTCAAACTCCATAAATGTAAATATACAGATTTAAAAAGTATGTGGTAATAATATCCGCTTAACTTTTTTTGCAACTTGTCCTTTTGGACAAGGAAACAAACTTTCAACTAGTCCGGACACAAAAGTAAAAGTAAAATATAACTTGTCTGACTTATACATTATTTCAGTACAACTTTGTTTTTCATTTTAAATCTTGTAAGATACTATAAACGTATTTGATTTTGTGTGTATTTATTTTCCCGGTATAGAAAATTTAGACATAACCGCATTGTTAAATTTTCACGTTTTTTTTTTAAATATTCACTTTAAGACAATAGGCTTAATATAATTTTCGTTTGGTATTAATTTTTGCGCAAAACAAACGACCACAAAATAAGCAAAAATTAGTACACCACGAAAATACATATGTCCATTTTACACATATAATTATTTCACATGTTTCAGTACAATTTTGTTTTTCATTTTTTATCTTGTAATATATCTTAATCATGTGACTGAAATCACTGACTGTGTATGTGTTTATAAATTAAAACAAATTTGATTACATACTGTAACTGAATCAGATTTTAATTTTCAAGAAAGTTTGTGAAATCCATCGCAACATATCAACCATGATATCCTTCAAATACTTTGAATATCAACTTTAGAAATTCATTTATGACAAACATTGCAGTGATTGTAAAGCCAGGGATTTATTAAAGGCTTATTTAGGGCCAAAATAAGGCTCCATTCCCAATGGAAAAAAATGTTGATTTTTCCCAAATTGGCTTAGAAAATTCTGAAATAGAAAACTGTATTGTTTTTAAACGAAAATGAAAGTAATTTTGTGAAAGCCCCCTAATCAGCTGTTTTTATTTATAAAAAGGCTGTTTCCCAAAATGAGCAAAAAAATGATAGTTTTCCCAATTTTTAGTTTAGGGCCTTTTCCCAAAAGACTCTGATAAATCCCTAAAAGCATTCCTCATAGTCCTGATATATTTCTTGTCAATTACAATTACATTAAATATACCTATTCCAAAAAGATCCTGGAGCTTGTTTACTTTGAGGATGAATCCCAATTAATTGGACAAATGGGTTCATAATCAAGTTTTAAATTATACTTTTGAAATAATGCACTTGTCCCGACAGACAAGTATTAAGACTGCTAAACTTGTCCGTCAGCTAAACTCTCTGGTACTGGACAAGCAGACAACCTTAATGTATTGCCCTGAAAAATCTCTAAAATCATAACCTCAGTAGGCTATGTTTCCGTGTTGTCAGAAATTTACTACTTTCTAAATTTGCTGTTAATTAAAATATAAAAATTCTCAAAAATCAACTTATGGGTATACTTCCTCATGCAAACTATTTGGTTAAAATATTTTTTGGTCTTTTGGATATTTTTTCATACCGTTATTGAAGCTGTTTTTCATGTTCTTTTTCATTTTAAGCAGTCATTACAGGCATATGATCAAGGGGAGACAACTCCATTGTTAGCAGAGAATTCTCTACATAGTTGCACAGATGGATCTATTGATAATGGTATGTGTTTATATACATGTAATATATATATATCTTCAAGAATTGAAAACTATGTATACAGATGATTTCAATAATTATTACATTATGACAGAAACAGTTAAAAAATATTTTGCTAGTACTTTCATGTTTATGGTAGCAATCTTCAGGCGAATATGATGCATTTACTTTAGTAACGTTATTATGATGTCACAATTCTTAAAGGGAGATAATTACATTAATTGTTCATTTAAGGGCCATAATCACACATTTAGTGTTGGTTCTTATGGTAGCAATCTTCAGGCGAATATGATGCATTTACTTTAGTAACGTTATTATGATGTCACAATTCTTAAAGGGAGATAATTACATTAATTGTTCATTAAAGGGCCATAATCACACATTTAGTGTTGGTTCTTATGGTAGCAATCTTCAGGCGAATATGATGCATTTACTTTAGTAACGTTATTATGATGTCACAATTCTTAAAGGGAGATAATTACATTAATTGTTCATTAAAGGGCCATAATCACACATTTAGTGTTGGTTCTTATGGTAGCAATCTTCAGGCGAATATGATGCATTTACTTTAGTAACGTTATTATGATGTCACAATTCTTAAAGGGAGATAATTACATTAATTGTTCATTAAAGGGCCATAATCACACATTTAGTGTTCATTTAGCTCCAGGTTTTGCTTATTTGGCTTTTCCTCCTTGATGCTTCTTTTTCGAGATTGATTTCATTTATTTCCCTCCATATTTCTGGATCTGGGAATGACTTGCGTTGTTGCATTATTTTGGGATTTAAGTACTTCAGATAACTGATAAATTTCTGTTTTTAAACCCTCATTTAGTATCTCCTCATTATAAAACATTGATGTTATTTTTGTCACAGCGAAAACTAATCATAACTTTTAGGCAGGCCGTATTCAGTTGGCTTTGCATGGCAATGGAAGTTATGCTATATAGATATTTATCATGGACCTCTAGCAGACAAATGTTTCAGTAGAGTGGTTGCCATTTTGTTAGGCAATCTATATCATTTACCTATCTATTTTAACCAAATTTGTTTATTTCAAGTTAAATTATTGTTTTCAAAAAGTAATCGGAATATCAATAAAGTTTTTAGATTTATGAAATCGCCAATGGTTTTGCTTTGATTTGGTATATTTTATAAGATTTTTGCACCCATAACAACGATGTGACAATAAATTTTATACACCCTGTTTTAGAAAGAATTAATGAAACTCAATTTCTAATGCCTACTAAAATGGCTGCTACTCTATCTGTAAAGTTGACATTGTGAGATCACATGGGAACTATCTATACGTGCGATAACAAGAAATATTTGTGATGTATTAATCTTCGCAATGATCATGGTCAAGTCTCAAGTTTGACTCACAGACTTCACCAGCTATAATTGAAGTTGCAGAATGTTTATTCTTTGCATTGCACTCATCGCAATATACACATGATGCAGGGAGCTGGATTCTTTGATGTGCCATGACAAGGGGCACCAGTGTGACTTTCATTTCTAAATACCGAGTGTTGGGCAAAAGAACCATCACTACCTTTTTCTAACGCTTGGTCAGACCCAGCCGGAATTTGAACCTACTGGCTCCCACATATGAAGCGAGCACTCTACCAACTGAGCAGTGGTCAAAGGACAAAGAATAGATAAAGACTGATTTTGACCACTGGTTATTAAATTCACGATTTTTGTTGGGCACTGGGGTAAATGCTTAGTGACGTTGTCAAAGTGCTATGTAAAGATTTTTCAGTATATTTTGTACAGTCCAACCTGCCTTAAAGGCCTGCTCTATATAAGGGCCACTTGCTTATAAAAGCCAGTAAAATTCTATCTAAATGGTATTTTATTCATATTATTTGAACCTGTATAATTATAAAGACCACCTGCACATAAAGGTCACTTTTACTGGTCCCCTTGGGTGGCCGTTATAGACAGGTTTGACTGTATATCATTTTAATCAGAAACTGGCATAGGTTAAATAGGTATAAAAAAATTAAAATGAAAAATTTGCCCATAAGTCATAATGGTTTATGTCTGGCATGTAACATACAACATTTGCCTGAACCTTCAAAGAATTTCCTTGTATAACAGTTGGTTAACATGTTAAAGACATGTACTTTTTTCAAAATATGCCAGTATGCATAAACACACTAGCAAATAACCACAAATGTCATGTAAACTTGTATACCCTCATGAAAAAACTTGTCTGAAATATTTCTGAAAAGTTGTGAATTTTTATACCCCCCTCTGAAAACTAGTTAGGGAAGGAGTATTAATATAGGAATCACCATGTCTGTCCATGCACAATCTTGCTTGGGCCATATCTGTTTTGAACGACTGTCATAAATTTCACATGAAGTTTAATCTTCAAGGTGCAATGGTGTGGTAAGACCTTGAACCAAGGAAAACATTACCCCTTTTTAGATGTTGGAGACAGTTCTAGTTTTTGAAGGTTTTAATGTGTTTTCAGAATGAATTAAGAATTTTCAGACAAATTTCAGCATAAAGATAAATAGTGTTCAGAAAATTTCAGACTGTAACTTTTTGTTGGAATAAATTTAGATGTTTTCAGAAATATTCAGAATTTTTGTTCCATGAGGGCAACTATTATAACATTATTTCAGTCTTTAGGATTAGACTCAAAACTGAGGTCCTGTGTCTCATTGCATGTAAAAGACATCTCTGTAATAGGTCGAAAAAGAGTAGGCCACAGATGGAGCAACATAAGCATAAACATAATATCAGCAGGGATTCATCAAGGGCCTATTTAAGGCTGAAATTTGGCCTCATTCCCAATGGAAAAAACGTTAGTTTTTCCTAAAATGGGCTGCGAAAATTCCCAATCAGAAAATTGTGTTGTTTTTAAATGAAAAGGATAGTAAATTTTGTGAAGTTTTCCCTAAATGAGCAAAAGTTGATTTTTTTTCCCAATTTTTAGTTTAGGGCCTTTTCCCAAAAGACCCTTATAAATCCCTGTACAGGTAATAACCACCCAGTCCATGTTCTTCACACATGTAGATGTCCCTGTGGTTTACCAGTGCCAAAGAATATTTATCCCCCCTTCAAACTAGTTTGAGGGAGGGTACATAGGAATCACCATGTTTGTTTGTCTGTCTGTCTGTTTGTCCATCTGTCTTGGCCATATCTCATCAATGTTTCAGAGGACTCTCATGAAACTTCACATAAGTAATCTTCATTGTACAAAGGTGTGTCATGACCTTGAATCAAGGTCATTTCAAAAAGGTCAAGGTTGCAGGAAAACTTAAAACGTTGGGGGGGGGGGGTGGTGTAGGTCTTAAGAGACCGTTCTAGTTTTAATGGACTGCATGGAGCTGTGTAACCTGCCAAAAACTTTGTATAATTTATATTTAATCATTTTATATGCAGGTAATAACCACCCAGTTCATGTTCTTCACACATGTAGATGTCCCTGTGGTCTACCAGCACCAAAGAATATTTTTGCTCAAGTTGTAAAAAATTTGACGCTCATGAAAAGGAATATCGGGTAAGTCATTACAGCCCACAAATTGACGGATCCTTGGCCACGCCCACAATGTTCAGACAATGGCCCTGCATGCTTGAATTACACACAAAAAGAATGAAAACTCGGGCTGAATTGTGCCATTTAATAACGTCACTGACATTAGTATGTCATTAGTTGCTGTGATGCTGCTTTGGTACCGTGATGGTAGCCAGTGTCGGAACATAAAAGGTGTGGCCGACGAAATGTCAATTGCTTACTTCCTTACTTACTTATGTCTGTTAACCAAGGACGTTCATTATAAAGACCTAGAAACACTCATACATCTACAGTAATACCTCAATTCATCGCCACCATTTGTTCAGTCAAATTTTGGTGTTATAAATGGGTTTGGCGATAAATTGGGGAAGGCAGATAAAGAAAAACATAAACATCTGTTCAGTGCTAGTCTGACTAGATCCTACCATTTCTAGCCCTCTCTGATTATTGTATCCAGACGAACCTATGGATAGGCCAATTACATGTCCACATGGTCCAATGGTAACTATACAGATTACAAAAACATGAATCCCACAAATTAAGAAGGGAAAAAAAAACTATAAATAAATACATGAACTTGTTCAAGTATGTGTCCGCTTGCCAATTCTGGATCAGACCAGATTTTATTACTTAATTGGCACTAAAAATCTGGAAAAAAGAAACAATTTTATTTTAACAATATAGAGCTGTCATTGAGTAGAATTGAGTATTGGTGTTTAACATCCCAGTCAAGAATATTTCACTTATATCAAGACATTGGCAGCTATAGATGAAGGTACAGAAATTTTGCCTGTGCATTGCGCTGATGGCAATGATTATTATGTTTTATAGTACAAAATGTTAAAAATGTTCTTTTTTTTTTCAATGTTACATCATATAACCGTTATAACGTCACATGCATTTTTGCGGGATGAACATTACTCATTGTTATGTCACACAATGTCGCGTGCGTTTTTTGGGCGGTGAACATTGCCCATTGTTACATCATAAAAACATTGTGTGCTTTATTGCGCGGTGAATATAACGATTTATCAGACTCGCCAAACGCCTTCTCAACCAATCAAAAAAAGGCAAAATCATTGGCCATATAATAATATATTTTATTATAAATTTATTAACCAGTTTCATCTATGTGTCATTGACTACTCCTTCCTTAGCCATCAACTGGCGGCCATTTTTGTTGATATCGATACTCAAAAATGTATCGATATATCGTATCAATAGCCTTTAGCAATGTTATATTAATCTAATAATGACAGCCCTACAACAGTGTGATATTTATTAGCTCACCTGAGCCAAAGGTCATTTTGATATATGAATGAAGGTCATGAGTTCAACGGTCAAGGTCACAGATGCAAATGATTACTGAATTGGTTAATTATCTTGAAAACTATAAATAAAATTTGTACAGTAATGTATGTTAGAATGTTGTAGGTTTTGACCCAATGATCATTTTAATATATGAATGAGGGTTATGGGTTCAAAGGTCAAGGTCACAGGTGAGCCTTACGGCTGATGGGCCTCTTGTTTTGAATTGTATACAAAACTTGCATCATATATATGTCTTCATTCATTTTACAGGTTTCTTTTGTTCGAGTTCATCTTGCCATCCATACAGATTATTTTGTTTTGTTTATGCATTGGTCGTGACCCCTATGACCTTCAGGTTGCCATAGTGAACAACGAAACCATAGGGTTTGGAAAACTGTTTATAAATAGCTTAGACAACGAAACAATAAATAAGGTAAAGTATACAGAAGAACTTCTTTATAATGCCCCTTGTTTACTTGGGACCACTGCGGTAGCTCAGTTGGTAGAGTGTTCGCTCCGCAAGTGGGAGGTTGTGGGTTTGAACCCCGGCCAGGTCTGACCCAAGACTTGAAAGTGGGTAGTGACTGTTCTTTTGCCAAGCACTCGGCATTACGAAATGAAAGTCACGGTTCTTTCGGATGGGAACTTAAAATAAATGAGGTCCCGTGTCACGGTGAGCTTGGCATGCTAAAGAACCCTGCTGTATAATGCCATAAGCACAACACACAGGCAAAATTTCTGCACTTTCGTCTATAGCTGGCTACATCTCGACATAAGTGAAATATTCTTGACTGGGACGTTAAACACCATTACTCATTCACTCACTCACTTGTTTACTTGGGACTGTTTTTGTGATCTGTCACAACCAGGGCAAGACAGTGAAATCTAGCACCAATAAAATAGCTAGATTCCCTGATCACATGTGGGAGATAAGTGCAAATGGACCTTTCAGTGTTATTATTGGACTGTTAAAACTTATGCATGTTATGAACTTCAAGGTACGTGTATATGGTCCTGGACCTTCCATTACAAAACATAATTTTAAACCCCTGGATGGAATTTGAATATAAATGTAAAGTAACACCTTTTCATCCCCCACTTTTCAAAGAAAAAGGTGGGGATATTAAATTTGAGTTCTTGTCAATCCTTCTGTCCATCAGAATTTCTTGTCTGCACCAATTCTCCAAAACTATCAAGCACTATTTCATGGAACTTGGTGCAAAGTATCAACATAGATAGGAGATGTACATATAGTTAACCCGAGTTGGTTTGCTCATTTTCTGAGAGTTATTGCCCTTTGACTAAAACCTGCTGGTGGGGGATCCTGTTTCACCGAACTTGATTGTTCATTCTTTTTTTCAAATGTTTTACAAGTATACATTATTTTTGTGTTGACAGATTCATTACTCGGACATGAATTCAGCCATACAATGTGTAAAGGCCGGTGACTGCTGGGGGGTTATAGGTGTTGGTCAAAACTTCTCTCAGGATCTGATACAAAGGTAAAATAATTGAATTGTCACAGAATATTGTAAATCTAATTCAAACATACCAATCGATTTTCAGAGCACAATCCCAAAACAAACATACAAATCAATGTCTAAATCATAATCGCGAAGCAAAGCAAAAACAAGCATAGCAATCCATATCAAAATCGCAATCCCAATTAAAGTAAAACAAACAAAAGAAATCCATGTCCAGATCACAATCCCAAAGTAAAGTAAAAACAAACATTCCAATCCATGTTCAGAGCTCAATCCCAAAACAAACATACAAATTAATGTATTAAATCATAATCGTGAAGCAAAGTAAAAACAAACATACCAATCCATATTCAGATCACAATCCAAAAACAAACATACCAATCCATGTTCAGCATGTTCAGATCACAATCCAAAGCAAAGTAAAAACAAACATACCAATCCATGTCCAAATCACAATACAAAAGCAAAGTAAAAACAGACATACCAATCCATGTTCCATATGCACACGAGTATACCTTGCATATTTTCTATATATACACAACTGTATCCATATAGATATACATATAGTAAAAGTATAAATTATGTCAATATTAAATATTATATATCGAATTATATAAAGTACTTACTTTTAAACACTTCCACTAAATATATTCCATTTAAGTTACACGTGTCTCTTTATACACGCATGATTAACCTTTAACAGGTATAACTACTAAACTTGGACATTCACGATGTATAACTGCCTTACGTACTGTTATTATTGAATGATCACGGTGTATAACCATTGTTGCTGTCTATTGATATGTATATATACATGTATTATATATGTAAAATTATAAAATTTATTATAATTATATACCTTGTTATGCCAATATACATAAACATTATATAAAAAAACTATTTAAAGATCTTTATGTCAGCCAAAAGTGAGGGGGCATATAATATTCACTCCATTTCCATGATTTCTTCAACCACCATTTTGTTCTATCACTTTTCTCAAAAAAAAAACTATTTAACAGATCTTTGTTTCCCTCAAACAAAGTGTCAATAGGGAGACATATAGTGTTTACTTATTTCTTCTGTTATTTTTCTTGGAAACTACTGTAGATTACTTGTTTATCGCGAAAGATTTATTAACACATAATTTTGCGAGGACTCTCAGTGGTGACAATTTATATAGCACATGAATATGCCCAGTATTGCAAAAGTTAAAAAAAACCACTACAACCTATTTATTGCATGACAAAACTACTTAGGGAAAGGAATAATTACCTATCTATCACGAAGTTTAATACTGTAGATTACTTTTTTATCGTGAGAGATTTATTAACGAATAATTTAGCGAGGACTCTCAGTTGCAAATTCAAATATCATGCGAAGATTCCCAGAATCGCGAAAATTATTAAGTAAAGTTTAAAACATGACGGCAATCGACTATGACCGTCATAAAAGTATGCCATATTAGATGCAATAAAGTAAATCGTAAACTTCGCTGTAACTTGCAAGGTTCCATTGAAATTTCTGGTTAGACAGGCTTAAATAATGTTTTCTTTCAACGATTTACAAAAAAGTCTTGACGAAACATCACTCTAATTTACAAGGTTCCATTTAAATTTACCTTTAAACACTGACTGACGAGGCTGAATTAAAAATTCCTTTCAACTGTTTACAATTATGACTATTATACATTAGGAAATGAACAACAAAACAAGAAGCCTAAGGAAAGGTAGATAACTATATACCCTCCACGAAGTGGACACGAAATTAAATATTCACCTGGATTGTGGACGCGAATACACATATTCGCGAAATGAAGCTCAGATGTAAGTACCCAAACTTTGATACTCGCGATATTAAAGTAATCTACAGTTACTGTATCAACATATTCATTTGGAGACAATTCAAATGACATCCCATTTCAAATATACCATGTTATATCTTTTATACCTTATTTTTTTGCTGGTTATTTTTTAGGTTTACCAATGCCACAGGGGTTAGTAACCAAACACTAGATGGCAGCAGTGTCAAGTTATATTTAGATATGACAAGTGAGTACATTAATCTGACACTAGATGGCAGCAGTGTCAAGTTTATTTAGATATGACTAGTAAGTTCAGTTGTAATACAATCAGGGCTCTCCCTGACCCTTTTGTGAATGAGACCGGGGCCATTACAGTTGTGAAAATAAGCGACAAAATAAAGGCAAAAATAGTAAAAAAGAAAACTACCATGATTAAAGTGATAAAATCAAAATACTGTTTTAAATGTCAATAGTTCTAAAATATGTATTTAATGATTGTGAAAAAATTTGTGAATGAGGCAGAATATTGGCCCCAAAAATAACCAAGCAAGAGTCTTAAAACTTGACTGAAACTCAGAAATTCTCTTTTATTGCTGAACATTCCAAAATTTTGGAAATTGGCAAAGTATTTGTGTAAAAACTGTTAGATTTTGAATTGTGATTGGGGCAGAATATCAGCCCCAAAAATGGCCCAGCTAGAGCCTTGGGGTTCAATAAATCCAATCCTGTGATCAGCATGAATGTGTGATTTCTAGATACAACAAATATTGTATGACTAGAAAAAGCATAAAATGATGTCATGTAATAGTCCTGGCTTTAATGTCATAGACGTTAATGTTGTCTGATGTCATACCACTGCAGTAGCCAGGGATTTATCAGGGTCTTTTGGGAAAAGGCCCTAAACTAAAAATTGGAAAAAAACTATTAACTTTTTGCTCAATTTGGGAAAACTTTGACATCATTTTTAATGCCATTAATGATAAAATCTAATGCTTTTAGTGCTTTTAGTGCATTAAGTTGATTGAAGATTGAGAAAAGTAGCCACATTTATGGCCAAACTTCAGCTATGTATCTGGTACAATTTTCTAATTGGGATTTTTCTCAGCCCACTTTGGAAAAAAATCAATGGTTTTTCCATTGGGAATGGGGCCAATTTCGGCCCTAAAAAAGCCCTTGATAAATCCCTGGTGGCTCAATAGAGTGCTTGATCCCTTTGTTGGAGGTCCTGGGTTCAAATTGCACCCAGGTCTGACCAAGAAAACAAGGGAGTTTGGTATTTTGCCAAGCACTCAGCATTTGGAAATGAAAGTCACAGGGTCCTTTCCAAGAAACCTTAATAAAAACTAATAACACAACCGTAGTGAAAACTACATAAAAACAAGATTTACTTACTTGGTCATGGTTATTCCTCCAATTCTTGGAGAACTTTTAGAAACTACGTAACGACAACAAGATCACATGATAAAAAGTTGAAATGGCGGAAAATAAAGCGTTTGAGCGGGTAGTTGAATGTGGTTCTATAAGATAATTTAATGCCCTTGAATGCAAGAGAATGCAGGATTTTGTATCATAATTTCAAAAAATTTTCCAGGGGGAGCATCCCCCCTGACCCCCCTAACGATGTGCGACGAAGTGCATCATCACACGCATGACTCCATAAGGACCTTGAAAGGTATGCACATTTCCCTGAGTACACTCTGAATGTCAGAATTTCTGCCACTTGTTAAATTATTCAGTAATGAAAATAAATCACTTTAAAAGTTGTCAGAAATGAAGGCATTTCATTTTATTGATGTAAACAGAAGTTTTACAGAACCATGTACCAATGTTGCCTTATCCCCATATAGCAGAATTTAGGAAGTATCAGGAAATTTATAGATGGACAGCCACACCCACAATGTTCCGACAAAGGCCTGGCATGCTTGATTTACAAAAAGAATGAAAACTCTGTCTGAATTGTGAGATTTATGATTTTATGACTTCACTGACATTAGTAGTCATTAGTTGCAATGAGGCTGCTTTGGTACTGTGATGGCAGCCAGTGTCTGAACATAAAAGGCATGGCCAGTGATACGTCAGTAATATTATTCAGGTTATCAGATAGGTGATTCCATGAAGGAGATCAATTTCTGTCGTCACAAATACAAGATTAAAACAATTTTGATTCAAAGTAAAACACATAATTAACAAGATAAGTAAAATTGTCACCCTTCAAAGAAATTTCTCACATAGCGATTGGTTAACTTGCTGGGGTACATGGAACTATGTTTGGAAATCTGCCGGGGTACATGAGTGCAAACGACGTTTAGCGGTAAAAGGAAAGTAACTCGTACAACGGTGACGTCTAGTTACAGTAAACAAAACATGGCGACAACATATGTAAGTCACACAAAATACAAAATGATGGTTAAAAAGATCCAACTGGTTAAGCTTTGAAGGGTGACAAAAAACGTTATACAGGGCTTTGGCAGGTTACACGGCCCCATGCACCTTGTCAAAGATGAATGTACCCTTCGCCTGCGGCTCGGGATACATAAATCTTTGACGGGGTACATAGGGCTGTGTAACCTGCCAAAGCCCTGTATAACTTATAATATCTGTATCCTCAAATTGTATCATATATCTCTCTTGAGGTATTGTGATACATATTGTATTGGAACTCGCCATCCAATACACATCCCTAATAATTACTAAAAGTGTCTCTTGAGAGCCAAATACCCCCACCCAACCCCCAACATCTACAAGGGTTTAATGTTTTCCCACGACCTTGACCTGTCCAATATGACCTAGGTTCAAGGTCATGACACATGTTTGGTCCATGAAGATTATTCATGTGAAGGTATTATGTCAGTTGTAAAATGCAGTTATGAGATTTGGTTCACACATGATTTTAAAATGGACAGACAGACTGACAGACATGATGATTCCTATATACCCCTCTTAAACTAGTTTGTGGAGGTATAATTATTGAGTAAATATTTTCAGATCAACAGATTTCAGTTATCTTACAAGAAAAAATTCTGACAGGATTCCAGGACTTTGCAGAGAAGTTACTCCATGAAGTCCATTTAAATCCAGGTTTAGCCAATTTACCCATTGTGGTAAGGGAATTTTATCATTACATCTCTCCACCACATGATCAACATTCCTTAATGTATGTGCGGGACATTTAAGAAAATGTTTACGCCACAAGGTCTCGAAACGACATGTTTTTTTGTTGTAATACAAGAAATAATATGATTCCATAACCAATTGAAATATTTGTTTAGCACAAAAACTAGAGGGTATCATGTGGTACAGAGATGACCCCCCATTTCTTTAAAGATGTAGCGGTAGCTCAGTTGGTAGAGTGCTGGCTCCGTAAGTGGGAGGTCGTAGGTTCGAACCCTGGCCGGGTCTGACCCAAGACTTAAAAGTGGGTAGTGTCTGTTCTTTCGCCAAGCACTCGGCATTACGAAATGAAAGTCAAGGTTCTTTCGGATGGGAACTTAAAATAAACGAGGTCCCGTGTCTTGGTAGGCTTGGCACGATAAAGAACCCTGCTGTATAATGCTATCAGCGCAACGCACAGGCAAAATTTCTGCATCTTCACCTATAGCTGGCAACGTCTTGATATGAGATATTCTTGACTGGGACATTAAACACCATTACTCACTCACTTTAAAGATGTATTTTCTTGGGTAACCACTGTAAAATGATATATTATGAAGAAATGCTATATGTTTACAGGTACTAGTACAGGGATTTATCAGGGTCTTTTGGGAAAAGGCCCTTAACTAAAAATTGGGAAAAACTATTAACTTTTTGCTCATTTTGGGAAATCTTTGACATCATTTTTGATGTCATTAATGATTAAATCTAATGCTTTTAGTGTATTGAGTTCATTGAAGATTGAGAAAAGCAGCCATATTTATGGCCAGACTTCAGCTATGTATCTGGTACGATTTTCTAATTAGGAATTTTCTCAGCCCTTTTGGGAAAAAATCAATGTTTTTTCCATTGGGAATGGGGCCGAATTTCAGCCCTAAATAGGCCCTTGATAAATCCCTGCGCTACTTCTTTCACTCATATCATGTTAGTGTACCTTCACCCCCCCCTCCCACCACCACCATTTTGAATTATTTTCCATTTTATGCATCTATTTGTACCCATTTTAGGGGCATTTTCTTTTTCAATACTTTTAATAATCTGGAAAAATTCCTTGTTTTTTCTCAATCAAATTGGTCACCAAAAATAAAAAAACCACCATGTTTTTTTCAACGTTATTAGAACAAACATTATCAGAATTCACCTTGGGTATTGTAACCTGCCAAATACCAAATGAGTATAATATTTTTATCCGATTTTATTTTTATTTGAAGATAGAAGATCCTATATATGGCAGTAAAAATCCAAGTTTTACCAATTTTATGGCACCAGGCATAATACTCAGGTACATATCCACCTACCTACCTACCTAGACCTTCTTACGCCCAGGGACACATAGGTCAAGGACTAGAGTTTTCCACCTGTCTCTCTCTTGTGCCATCTTCTCAAGTTCTCCCCAAGTTAGTTGATGTTCTTTCATTTCTTTCATCACAGTTCTCCTCATGGTGTTTTTGGGTCTGCCTTGCTTCCTTTTTTTACTTCAGGAATTAGGTACATAGTCAGTAATTTTAAGTTTAATTGCAATGAAGTTGAATATGGCTATTCACAGAGCTGCCAACTGACCAGTAACCTGCGGGCTCATCCCGCATTTACACGTGAATTCCCACTGATACGCCAAGAAGTGGACTGACCCGTAATTTAGCATACAGTTTGAGGACTTGCAGTATTCATCATTACCCCTTAAATCCACATGTAATCGTGTCGTATTTGAGTTATTACATGGGTGGACTAAAGGTCTAATCAGAATTAATTTTGTGCCGGTAGCAGGTGAAAAATCACAAAATTGTGTGTATTCATTTCTCTGTGAAATTACACAGCAGTGCACTATTTTTAATCTTCTTTTCATTTTTCCCCGGGCACGAAATGGTATAGCCAGCTTAGCAGGAATAATAGTTTTCCAAACGTCTGCAAATATTTAACTAATATTTGCTATGGGAGTATATTGATTGGTTGATATTTGGCAATAATGATGTTTAGATGAAGGGCTTACAGATTGGCACAAATGAAAGAGTTATGTCCCCTTTGATATATGAATGAAGATCATAGGTTCTCAGGTCAAGGTCACAGATGCAAACAAATACTGAAATGGTTAATTATCTCAAAAAACAATTACCTTTTTGTATAGGCATGTATATTAGAATATTGTAGGTATTGGCCTAACAATCATTTTGATATATGAATAAGGTCAAGAGTCAGTCACAGATGCAAACAAATACTGAAATGGTTAATTTTCTTAAAAACAAAACTTAACTTTTTGTAAAGGCACATTTACTAGAATATTGTAGGTATTGTCATGAAGATAATTTTGATAGATGAATGAAAGTCATGGATTCAAAGGGCATGGTCACAGATGCAAATGAATACTGAAACAGGACCCTGCTGTATAATGCCATTTGTGCAACGCACAGGCAAAATTTCTGCACCTTTGCCTTTAGCTGGTGACATCTTCATATAAGTGAAAAATTCTTGGCTTGGATGTTAAACACCATTACTCAATTAAAATCCGTCTGTATTTATGTTTCAGTATAACCTTTTTCCTGGCTACTGGACTGACAACTTTGTCATTTGTGATGGAGAAGAAGGAAGGTCTGCTAGACAGAAGTTTGGTCGCAGGTTTGGTTTGTTATTCATTTATATCAGAATGTTAATGAGACTATAAGAATTCATTACCATTTATAGGAGAGGAAAATCTCACCCTAAGGCAAAAAAGCAGATATGAAGAATTTAGAATCCATTATAAGTTATCCATGTAGGATAGAAAAACTCAATATTTTTTCATAGAGGGTTATTTTCTTTTTGTGTATGAAATATGACTTAATGTAATTTTCATCCTGGGGGGATTTTTGCAATTTTTTTTTAATGTGTCCTAATAGTGAAAATTTCTATCATACAAAAATCACTTGTAATAGTAAATAAGTGTATTTTGTACATTAATTAACCATTATAAGATATGACAACTTTAATCTGTTACTATTTTTAGGTATGGCAACCGTATAATCTGTTACTATTTTTAGGTATGTCAACATTAATTTGTTACTATTTTTAGGTATGACAACATTTGAGATCATGCTAGCACATGTATGTACACAGTTTTTAGTTATGGTAGTACAAGTGGCATTACTGCTGATATTCGCACTACTGGTATTCCATGTAAGTTTTTTTATCGCCCTGCCACAAGTCCCCTGCCAGCATTCCCCTGCCACTATTCCACTGCCAACAGTGATGATCAGGGATATGATAATACTGTTGTCCTTGTGATTTTGGGTGTTTCTCTACCTTGCCACCAGTCTCCTGCTACAATTTTCGTGCCACTATGCCACTGCCACCAGTCTACTCTGATGATGGAGTGGAAAAATGGAGTTTTACACCCCAGTCAAGATTCTTTCCAGGCAGTTATTTCTGAAACGGTGGAGTGGAATAAGGGGATTTTATACATTAGTCAAGATCGTTTCACTTAAAGTGAGGCTGTCAGTTCATGGATACTTGAAAAAACTGAAAGGTCAGGTAGAGAAAACTACCAACCTTATCACATGACCTGTATAGCCTCTCGCACTAGGATTTCAGGGGTTCAAAATTCCCTGGGTCAGAGGTCCTTGACCTACTGATTTGACATTGGGACCCTTGATATTTAAACTGTAAAGTCTGATGGACCTGCTGTTTTCTACCAGGACCATCTTTCATTTTCTATATGATAACATAATTTCACATAAACCTTATTTCAATGTTGACAATGGACTTTCCAAACTTTATGTGGGACTCGTCAAAAATAAAGACAAAAGGTCCTGGACCTTCCATTACAAAACATAATTTTGAACCCCTGGATCTGTTTTCCAATTGGGATATGATCGTATGCAGTGAGAGTCACGGTAATTTTTTAAATTTGAATTTATTAAAAAAGTTGAATAATTTATTTATGCTCTTCATCAAGGCTGGTTGCATACAAAAAAAATCAACTGGTTTAATGAACACTCCTGTAAAATCTCAATATCAGTTTAATAACCATTTTATTAAATAGCAAAATGAAGATGACTTTCATTAATTTCCCACTAGTATTTCATCAAAATCTCCATTTTGTCTCACAATACATATACATAAATATTGCACTAGTTCTTGTAAATAGATCATTGGATATAAGAACTTGTACAATTTGGCAACATAAACGACAATCACACATGACAAAACATTCGTTATGAAAAAAAAATTATTTGGGAAACCTCGTACCACAACAAAATTGATACATATTGCATGCTAACACCTCAGAATTTATTGTTTAGTTTCTATGTGAACCATGCATGTATTTTCCTTTATAATAAATCCTATTTTACAGTACATAATTCTGCATTCTATTTTCAGGTACCGTATAAAGGTCCATTAATTTGGGTGATAATTTTAGTCTTACTTCAAGGATTTTGTGGTATGACTTTAGGTAAGTGTGTTATTAATAATCAAACAAATTTGTGATATTTGTACGGCATTTCACGATAGTGAACGCGTACTTTGCTATTGCTTTCTGCCAAGATTGGGCTTCTTTTCTATGAGATTAGTACGCATGGAAATAGTGCACCTGGTAAATGAACGTGAAGGAAATGTATCTGTTTTATCGTGATATATGTATTCTGAAACGGGTAATGCATTTTGTTACATATGCACATTTGGAATAAATTTCCGGAATATATTTCGGAATCCCCAGGGGGATTTTTTATTATATTTCATAGTCCTACTCCAGCAACATTTTCCCAACTATGCGGTACAGCAGCACGACAGTCCTATGTTTAAAATTGAAATTCCTCAAATTAAAAGGGCGTTAAAAACAGTCCCATCATAATACACAAAAAAATGTGAATGTAACCAACATGGTCTGTTACCATGGTTACCTAAACATGTCTTTGTGGTTTTTTCACAATTTCTCCGCTATTACCAGGATGATTCCACTTTTCCTGCTTTTTTTTGTACAACCCAATGTTAGTACTTTAAAAATATAACAAAAAATAAAAATATAATATTTTGTCCTAAGGGCCCTTTTTGACTATGGATGGTCAAATGCAATTCCTAATAATTATTTCCCTTCATAGGAATCGGGACAAGTGCGTTAGCTCAGTTAGTAGGCTTTATAAGTGGGAGGTCGTAGGTTGAAACCTCAACCGGGTCTGACCTAAGACATGAAAGGGTGTAGTGGATGTTCTTTCACCAAGCACTCAGCATTATGAAATGAAAGTCATGGTATTTTCAGATGGAAATTTTAAATAAACAAGGTCCCATGTCATGGTAAGCATGGCACAGTAAAAAAAAAAAACCCTGCTGTATAATGCCATCAGCGCAAAGCACAGGCTAGATTTCAGCTCCTTGACTTTGGCTGGTGATGCCTTGATATAATTGATATATATGTTCTTGACTTGGATGTTAAACACCATTACAAAACTCAACTCATAAAAAAGGGTAACTGTATACATGTATTTTCTTTCCAAGCTCTCTCAGATCTTTTATGGAAATTGAGAAAATATGCAGCATGTTGCTGGAATTTTTCCAAGAACTTCTAAATCAGTATAATGAAGTAATGTTTTTTTTTTATGCCCCGGTCATGATTCTTTTTACTTATTGGTGCGGCTGCCTGTTCTACAATGGTGGAGGAAACAGGAGTTACTGATGAAAAACCACAACCCATCAGCAAAAAAACTGACAAACTTTAATTCTTTCAGTAGAATCTGTCCTGAGTGGGATTCAAAGGTGTTGCTATACAATTTTTAAGCACTTTTGGGCGGTGAACTAAATACTGTGTAGAAAAATACATAGAGGGGTAGGAAGCTAGGGTCGATGGGTCGATGGGGAGGCTAGGTGGTTGAGGTATTTATCTCTCAAGAACCACTTTGTTTATTATTATACCCCCGCTTAAAAAGTGGGGGGGTTAAATAGTGATAGGGGTGTCCGTCTGTGTGTCTGTCTGTCCTTCTGTTACACCTTAGGGTACCTATCTCTTATCCGCAACTCCTCCTAAACCCTTCAATGGATTTTCATGAAACTTTCACAAAATTTTTGTGATATAATGTAGATGTGCACCTCTTATTTAAAAATTTGATTTTTGGGAGCGGGGGCATTTTTTGTGAGCTTGTGGCTCACAGTTTTTCTAGTTTTATATTTATGATAACCACCCTTACATCTACATGATCTAATTAGAAGTACCTGTGACCCTTCAAAGAAATGTCTTGCATAGTGATTGGTTAATTCCAAGGGTACGTAGAACTTTGTTACGAAATCTGCCAGGGTAAATAATCACAGGAGAAAATTAGCATGTTTAGTGAAAGTAGCTTGTATATCGCGAAAGTTAGATTATGGTAAACAAACATGGCAACAACATAAGTTACCAAACATGGAATCAAAGTTGAAAGATCAAATTAGTATTGCTTTGAGGGCCACAAAAATGTTATTCAGGGTTTTAGCAGGTTACACTGCCCCATGACTACCCTGTCAAAGATCAATGTACTCTTTGCCTGCTGCTCATGGTACACACATTTTTTGACAGGATACATGCACAGGATGGTATAACCTGCCAAACTTATATCATGTTATATTGTATTTGTTGTTTTTATTGTAGGGGTAATATTTTCAGCTGTCTGTGAGAATGAAAGTTCAGCAATACAGTTAGCCTTAGGTTCTGTTTATCCAATGCTGTTACTCAGTGGTAAGTCATCAGCTGAGTTGGTAGAGTGCTTGCTCCATAAGTGGGAGGTCGTGGGCTCAAACCTGACCAGGTTAAAACCTTCACTTCAGTGGTATCGGACCACTGTGTTGGCTCAGTTGGTAGAGTGCTCACTCCGTAAGTGGGAGGTCATGGATTCAAACCCATAACAGGTTGAAACCTTTACTTCAGAGGTACAGGACCACTTTGTTAGCTCAGTTGGAAGAATGGTAAGTGGGAGGTCATTGGTTTGAACCCTGACTAGGTTAGACCCAAGACTTTAAAGTGGTTAGTGACTGTTCTTTCGCTAAGCATTCAGCATTACGGAATGACAGTCATGGTTCTTTCAGATGGTAACTTAAAATAAATGAGGTCCCCTGTCATATTTGGCATTGCATGATAAAAAACCCTGTTGTATAAGGCAAACAATACAACACACTGGCAAAATTTCTGCACCTTCACTTATATCTGGTGATGTCTCGATGTAAGTGAAATATTCTTGGCTGGGATGTTGAAACAATATTACTCACTCACTCAGTGGTAGGTCAGCATAAGAATTACTTGAGCCCAAGTTTGACAATTGCAGTAAAACCTGACTAAAAAGGCCACCTAGGCGATTCAGTTCATTTGATGGGCAGACATGGTCGATCTGTACTGCCACTTGCTTTCGTAGTCAGGGGTTGTGGGTTCGAACCTCACTCTGGGCCTGTAAATTTTCTGAAATGATTTTCATTTCCTGCCATACAAGAGCTGAAAAAAGCCTGTTACTCAGTAGTCTTTGGATAAGACTCAAAATTGAGGTCCCGTGTCTCAGTGCATGCTAAAGACACCTCTGTAGAGTTTCGAAAAAGAGAACATCACCTGTGGCTGCTACTGAGGACACTTACAACTAAAAGCAATTTAAACAGACTGAGCAACATAAGATAAGAAGAGAAGTAAGTGTGGCCTTTATGGGCAGGTGACTTTTATATGCAGATTCAAATAACATGAACAAAGAACAATGTGGATGAAATTTTACTGGCCTTCTAAAAAAATGTAGCCCCTACCATGCTTATGTAATGCAGAGATGACCTTAAAGACATGGCACTCCAGTTTCCTTTATATTAAGATAATATTACTACAACCCACAAAGTCATATCAGAAAGGTCAAGGTCACAGGAAAACATTAAACCGTTGTAGATGTTGGGGCTGGATGTATTTGGTTCTCAAGAGCAGGCCTTAGATAGAATTTTTAATTCCATTTAGCACAGTGCCTAGTTGAATAAGAAAACCACTCGGCACTTGGAAATATAACTCGGCACATTCACCACAAGTGTAAAAGATAGATGACTGACAAATATATAAACACTCGGAACATTGGTTGGATTTTACGTTACACTAAGTGACATCCGAATGCGAAACAAATGCTTTTATTGATTCACGCTTCTAACAGAACGGCAAGATTTTTACAAAGGGGCCCAGATCGTTACAATTGATTGACATCCTTATGTACAATTTTCCTGATCTACACTAAATTGTCTGTTGTTTATTAATTGTAACAATCCCATGATGTATATGTCTGATAAAGTTAACTCGGCACCGTGACGAGTGCAATAACAACATCACTCGTCCCAGTACACATTTCACTCGTCAGGACGAGTGGACAATTGAATAATCGAAGCCCTGAAGAGACAGTTCTATTTTATGGTATAATTCTAGGTATTATATGGCCGATACAAGTTGAACCAGAATGGATGAGATATATTAGTATCTGACTGTTACGCAGGCACGCCAGTTTACCCATACTAAATTAATGTTATTAATGTTTTAATTTCTAGGTATTATATGGCCAATACAAGCTGAACCAGAATGGATGAGATATATTAGTGTATGTTTACCCATGACTTATGCTTCAGAGGCTATGAGATGTATTCTGAGTAAAGGTAGGTTTGGTGGATATGGCACAATGACATCAGCAGTTACACAAGTATCATAATAAACTTTCATATGCTCAGTGTTATTTTCACGAAATTATCAAAGACAAACATATCAATCCATGTCCAAACCACAATCCCAAAGCAAAGTGAAAATGGTGAAGCCCATCAATCGATTCAAGCATGTAAACCATGGAAACTTCAACCAGCATAGTAAGACTGAGGCTGGTTTCTCAGGAAGAGTCAGCACCTCCTGTTTAGCTAGCTACTACTACAAGGTGTTATCAAAATTGAGAATGAAATACAACATGGAACTACGAGATGTCAAATATATTCAGGGTTATTTAGAATACAGAGACATCATACGTATCAACAATATTGTGATGACGTCCATAAAACTTTTCGAAAGCTTGATAAGCCTGGGCTTCCATTGTCTTTGTGTAAACAGTTTATTTGTAAGCAGCTTGCCTCATTAATGTTTAAGTTCCTTTAAAAAATGACAAAAATAGTTAGCAACTGTTCTTTTGCTCACCTTTAGAAATGAAATTTGAAGAGACCTTATAAACAGTTGCTCAATGTCAGGACAAGTGTAGTATATAAAAAGAACCGTCCCTGCACATTGGCTTGAGTTCATTGCAATGGTTAAATTTTCAGTCACTTCATCTATAGCTTGTGACATCTCGATATAAATGAAACTTTCTAGACTGGGAGGTAAAATCCCATTCAATCAATCAATGTACTATAATTAAATTTTTGTATTTTAAACTTTGGGTATAGAATATTTAGCCATCTTGCCTAGGGACCATTAACTTGTATTGTGTCATCTTTTGGGTTGTATCGTCGGTTGACCAGTATGAGCTTTTCAGTCATATAATTGTTTTTTACTGCTACAATTTATTTAATTTTTATGTTTTACAGATTTGCGATATAAAATATTTAGCTACCTTACTTAGTGGATATCTGATGACCATTATCTTTGTGTCGTTTAAAGTAAGGTTGTATTGTGGGTTGACCAGTATGTGCTCTTTAGTCATATAATTGTTTTTTTACTACTGTAACAATTATTTATTTAATTTTTGTAATTTACAGGTAGGGTATAGAATATTTAGCTATCTAATGACCATTATCTTTGTGTCATGTTTTGGGTTGTATTGTCGGTTGACCAGTATGCATTTTTTAGTCATATAATTGTTTTTTACTACAATTATTTATTTAATTTTTGTATTTTACAGGCTGGGGTATAGAATATTTAGCTGTATGGAGAGGATACTTGGTGACCATTGGCTGGAGTTTTGGTTTATTGGCCATAGCTGGTTTTATATTACGAGTTAAACAGTAGAGATTAAGTTTTAAGTGAAGACCAAATAAAATCCCTATTGCATATATAAAACCCCACAAACAAACTTAGCCTTTTTTACACATTTTGTATTAAGAATGTCACCATTTATTTGGACTGTAAGCCTCTTCAGGCCTTTCACTGAGCTATATATGGCAGATATTGGGACCCATTTACAATTACACATATATTAGGTTTTATGGGGTTTTTTTTCACAAACAAGTTGATTCTCACAATTTAGCAAAAAAAAATATTTATTAAAATAATTGACCATAAATATGGCAAAAATCAAAATTAAAATTCATTCATGTCAAAAAACAATCTGAACTCAAATAAAACTAATATTATATTGGTTGATATTATGATTTTTATAACTATTTTAGTGTTTTGTTATACAAATATTTTATCATTTAACTGCTAGCTAGAATTCATATTTATTTATTTATTTTCAAAATAAATTCATGTCAAAAATCAATCTGAACTCAAATTAAACTAAATTAATATACTGGTAAATATTATGTTTTATTAACATTTTGGTGTTTTTGTAATATTAACGTTTTTATTCACATATTTCATCATTTAACTGCTAGCTAGAATTCATATTTACAAGATGCCTGGTCCAATTCACAAAAAATTGAGAGATTTTCCTTTTCTCCATGCAATATTCATGAATTTGTTATTTGCGGGCATTATTAGACTCCAGAGCAAATATGGGTATATGGGTATGTCACGAAACAATTGTTAATTTGATATACTATAGAATTGATTTTAATAAATAATATTGCAAACATGAATTTATTCCTCAGGTACATGTATTAAATAAGATTTTTTTTAATTTTTATTTTGAAAATATAATGTTTGTTTTTACCTGTATGTTAATCACAGTTAGAATTTTCCAGACACCCTCCTCCCCCCTCTTTTTCCCCCTCTGTTCCAATAACACTCCAGATTTATTTCAACTAAAGTAGTCTCTTAAGAGACAAATACCCCCTTGCCCCCAAATTGCCAAGTTATGATTTTTAACATTTGACCTTATGACCTTTAACCCTCCCCTTTTTTACCTGTGTACCTGAATTTGATATGTGACATTCATGTATTGTCTCATGTTGGCTAGTGATTTTATGTTTGTTCATAAATTTAGTTTATTCACACTAAATGAACAGTATTTTAACAAAGAAATTGCCTTCTTATAAAGTAACTTCTTGCCACCAAGACCAGTGAAATGTAATCTCAATTCAAATGTTTTAAACATTTAAATTTTTGTGTAGATGTATATTCATTATATTTTAAAATGTATATAAATTACAAGGGTGACATGTATATTTGTCACCCTTCAAAGAAAATTTCTCACATAGCAACAATGGGAAATATAGAAATATATTTATTTCATGATATTTTGAAATGTATATAAATTAAAAGGGTGACATATATATTTGTCACCCTTCAAAGAAATTTCTCACATAGCAATTAGTTTATTTATTAGGGTACATGAAACTGTGTTAAACTTTGTAAATCTTCTTGGGTAAATAAACATGTGCAATGTTTAGCAGTAAAGGAAAAGTAACTCGCACATCCCAAAAGTCTATTTACGGTAGGGCTGTCATTGATGGTATACAATTATAGCATTTCAGTGAGTGCAATATGATTTTTCATTGGCAAAGAAAGCCGTAGGCTGAGGTCAATATTACTTTTCTTTGCCTATAAAACATCATAATGCACTCACTGAAATGCTATAATTGTTTTATTACATGTAAACTATTTTAAGATGAGAATACAAGTGTTATATTTTACTACTTGTAAATATATTTTGCCTTTTATGTTCCAACACTGGCCGCCATCATGGTACCAGAGCAGCTTCAATGACACACAGATTAAACTGAATGTAAATGCATCATATTTACAACCTATCTTTTTAATGCATCTTAAAACCAACTAACATACAAAACAGAGTGCTTATTATATTGGAAACATTTAAGATGACACCAGACATGGTGGAAAATAATCTGTCTATAAAAGATTAAAAAAAAATTATTTTAATCACTTTTTTTGATATATCAAGTTTTTGATAAATTTTTTTTACAGTTGATATATCGATATTCAAATTTTCACCAATGACCGTTCTAATTAACAATAACCAAACATGGCAATAAGGAAAACAAGTCACACAGAATACAAAATTGAAATTCAAGAGAACAAACTAGCGTTACTTTGAAGAATAATAAAAACATTATAGAAGTTTTTGCAGGTTAGGTCTCATCATGTACCCTGTCAAAGATCATTGTACCCTTTGCTTGCAGCTCAGGGGCACATAGACATTTTTTCAGGGTACATGGGGCAGCGTAACCTGCCAAACACTTAAATGACTTTTACATGTTAAGATATATGTGTGTACATGCAACCCTCAAAGTGGGTTTCAAAACTAACTAGCCTGTTGGCCACCAATTTAAATTTTCAGGTGGCCAGTGGAAATTCCGTGGCCAGGCAAACTTTTCTTCCAAATGTAGGAAAATTAAGGCATTTTTTTATGTATGGAAACCAAAACCTACATTTTTAAAATTGACTTACAATCATTTACATACATCAGTGTTATTAATAACAATAATGATGATGTAAAGTGTCCATTATATTGCCTGAATTGGTAACAGTATCATGAACATTCCGTAACACTGATATATATTCTGTAACAAAGATATTTATCTGTTCTTTGGTCACAAAAGTTCAAATTTAAATTGGACAAGCTGGCCACTATTTACAAATTATAGGTCACCTGACACAATTCCAGGTCGTTTGGCCACCATTTTAGTAGACAAAATTGAGGGCTGACATGTATTATTTGCTCATGTAACTTGAGTTTTGCTATGTTTATTTGCTTTTTTTATAAATTTTATCAATACATTTTATATATGTTGTTTAAAATTGAAGGAAAAGAAAAAATATTAATGAAAAATACAAACTTATAAGCTTGAAGCAGAAATATCCCTTTGAACGATTTGTTAAGGACCGAAAAATAGCAATGCCACTTTTCTATTAGGACCAGTGTTTCAAGGTCCCGTTGCTTGATATTTTAGCAACAGATAACCTGTATATAAAGACCACTTGTTCATTAAGTCCAGTATTTCAAGGTCATATTGTTTTTCCATTTAGAACAGGATTTCAATGTAAAATTGCTTGATATTTAATAAAAGATAACCTGTATATAAAAACCACTTGTTCATTAATATCAGCATTTCAAGGTCATATTACCTTATATATTTACAATTGGAATTGACCTTCTTTAGATGAACCTATTTGTTTTAACTGGCATTTAATTGCTCTTGAATACAGGGTGGGGTCATGACCTCTGATTACATAACGTTTAACTATTCGATTATGTCATAGAATGACATCTATTACGTCACGCATTGTTTGATTGGTCAGCATCCAAGTCTACTCGCGACGTAACTTTCCTTATTTGGAGCAAGGCTGTTCCATCAATCCTGTATGTTTGTCGGAATCTTGAATAAAATAAATAAATGTAGCGATAATTTTACATTTCGGACATACTATCAATGTTTTTTATGATTGTAAATATAAGAAATAACATTCTATTTGAGTGTATTCATTCGGTATTATGAATGAGACTCAGGAATAGCATATTCAATGAACTGCAAAGCAGTTATTCATAATACCGAATGAATAAACTCAAATAGAATGTTATTTCTTAAATAAAGACCACATGTATGGTAAAGTCCATATTATATAAGTTTTATATGTGGTTTTTATATGAAACAAATTACAAAAGTGTGTGTTTGTGTGTGTGTCTGTGTGTGATTTATTATTATTATACCCCCAGCAAACTAGTTTGAGGAATCACCATGTCTGTCTGTCTGTTGGTCTGTCTGTCCATGTAAATCGTGTACAGGCCATATATCGTAGCTGCTTTGGAGGACTGTCATAAAACTTCACATGAATAATCTTCATGGTCCAAAGGTGTGTCATGACCTTGAAGCAAGGTCATATTGGAATGTTCAAGGTCGTGGGAAAACATTAAATTTTTGGGCCTGTGGGTATTTGGCTCTCAAGAAACAGTTCTAGTTATTATTATAATTAAATTTATATGTGACACAAAAGTGTGTGTGTGTTCTTATAATTATTATGACATTTTAACATGTGTTACATAACACATTACAAAAGTGGCAACCAATTTTTTGAGAAATGCTTTAAGAAGTAATCTATTTTTTTTTTTAAATACAAATTTAAGGGGGCTATATTTTCATAAATTTTGGAAATTTTTCTAATGATTTAAATATATGGAATCAGAAAAATTTAGACAGTTACCAATATAGAGAAATAAGCAGTCATGAGAACAAATGCTAACGTCATATTCAGACAGACAGCCGTACATCATGATGACCTATGGTCTGTGACATTCTCAGCTTGTAGTGTTTGTTCCCTATGCCGTAAATTTACAAAAATATGATTTATTAAAAATTTGATTTAGAAAATTGAAATGGGTTTTCCAAGATCAAAGAATTTTTTAAAAATATGACAACTAACATTATATTCTTATAGCACTTTTTATTTTGACAAAAATGTATAATCATAAAATGATTGTAAAATTGTTGCTCAAGTATTTTATTTCTATCCCCCACCTTTGAAAGAAAGGTGTGGGGGGGGGGGGGAGTATTAGATTTTAACTTCAGTCTGTTTTTCGTTTAGATCTGTCCGCACATCTCTTGTTTGATGTAATTCTCCGAAACTATGAAGTATTATTTTAGTTAACTTAAAGCAAATCATCAACATTGATGGGAAATGTGCATATTATTAACTTGAGTTAGTTAGCTCCTTTTCCTGGGAGTTATGGCCCTTTGAACATAAGTCAAATCACAAAAAACTACCTACTTACCAGAAATTCACTGAATTTGCTTGTTCAGACAGTTGCCAATATAGAGTATGTGAAAATAAAAGTTCTGAACAATCTAGTTTAGATTTTCTAAGATCAAAGAATGTTTTTACAAAAATTTAAATTTCCTGACATTATACTCTTTTAGCACTTACTTAATTTTGTATAATCATTTTTGTTGCTCAACAAGTATTTTATTTGTTTTATCGTATTGTTTTTGAAGGATAGATTTTTCCATGTGTTAAATTTGTTTAATTATTTGATGATTTGTTGATATTTTATTTGTTTGTTATTTCTTTTTGTTTTCTCCTAGATATATTTTATTTATTGTGAGTAATCAATGCACTAATAAACAAAACCAAAATGTTATTTCTTGTTTATTTCTGTTATTTATTGTTATTTAATCTGTAATCTTTTAGTATTTTCTCAATTTTCTTTTTATTTTATATTTTTAAAATTAATATTTTAATTTTTAAATTTGTTAACCATTTATTTATTTATTTATTTATATTTCTTTTAAAAATTTTAATATTTTAATTAATAAATTTGTTAACCATTTATTTATTTATTTTTCTTTTTTAAATGTTTTACTTTACTTCACTATTATTTATTTATTTATTTATTTATTTATTTATTTATATTTCTTTTAAATTTTTTATTTTATTTTTTATTTATTTATTGAAATGAAATTTAATTGTAAGTTTCTATATCCAATGTCATACTTTAGAAAACCGTAGCTGAATAGCAATCCATCTTTAAATCTGTAGGAGAAGTTAAATGATTTGGCGACAGTCATAGCAGAAATAGAGCTTGTCTAAAAATTACCAATTCCTTAGTATTTTACACTAAGACCTGTCGAAATTTTAACACTGACATGGGTCCTACCAGTTTTGGGGTCCAAAAATATAGGAAAAATAGGAATATGGGGTCAAAATTATAGGCGTTTTCACTGAAATTATAGGAATATGTTTAAAAAGTTTATACACAAAATATACATCCATGGTCACCTTTCCTTCCCTTCAGTCATTCCCTTTCCTTGTTTTACTAATAAGATAAAATATAAGCAACTTTAAATGTACACTTACTGTTTTAGATATACATAAATGTCAACCTTGCTTCAGATACATTGTATGTACTAAATGTGGGGGAAATGTCAGATATGTAAATGTCCCCATTCTGAATTCCTGATGTTACCAGTAACAAAAATATAGGAAATATAGGAGATCTTTCAAATTATATAGGAAAATATTGGAAAGGGTTAAAATTATACGAAATATAGGGAAATATAGGTCTTTCAAATTATTTAGGAAAATATAGGACAGGGACAAAATTATTGGAATGGTAGGACCCCTGCACTGAGCTTACAGGTTCGCTGCCTGAATAGCTACAAAAATGTAGTGTCCGAAACTCCCGCAGAACGATAGGTAACAGCTACCGCGATATATATAGAAATGATTTGTTGAATTGACACTAATTTGTAAACTTCTTGTTTAACTTTTGACATACCTGTACTGTATATCCATTTACGTTATGTTGCTCTAGTACTCGCACGTACGGACCATATAGCGTCTCTTACTGCCGGCTAGGTTCGAATCCCAACCGAGATACATGTACATCCCAGTGTGAGAAAGTTTGTCACAGGGGCTGAGATTCATAAACTGGCGTGTAGACCACTTGGCCACCGACTGAACACCTTTAATTGATTTGTGTTATACACACGTAAAATACTGAAAATAAAGTCTTTTAGATATTTTATTTCACAATTTTGGTCCAAGCACTTTTGATGAGGAATTGTATTCCGAAACGGCCGTCTAATGCTGTAAAATTAAAACTGGTATAATATGTAATTTAGATCTATTTATTATTAGTTAAAATTTGACAAAATACTTGAACGTGGAAAAATACTTCTACTTTCTACACGTCATAAATCAATCAATCACTTAATTAATTAATTAATTAATTAATCAATGGGCATTTAAAAAAGCAATTATGTATACAGTAATATCATTTACTTTTGTGGTTCTTAAGAAAACCACAATTTTATTTGGAAGTTGTTTATAAGGGGTTTTAGATTTTACAATTTAGGTAATGTAAGCATATTCTATTTCGTTTGCAATATATTCGTGAGTAAGAGTATTACAAAAACGGCAGGCTGACCAATCCGTTTAGACGGATTTGTACCATAAAATTTAAAACGGATAAACGGACTGATAAAATGAAAAGGTCAAATTAGACGGATTTTCCCATGTTGATGGGTTTTTTTTAAATTAAAAGTACTAAAAATTAGGACTTTTTATGAAAAGTGTACTAAAACCAAACACTTAACGATGAAAAAGTACCTAAATCGCAACCCTGTACACTAAAAGTCACGGTACCGAGTTGAGTTGAGTTGAGTAATGGTGTTCAACGTCCCACTCAAGAATATTTCACTTATATCGAGACATCGCCAGCTATAGGCGAAGATGCAGAAATTTTACCTGTGCTTTGCGCTGATGGCATTATACATCAGGGCTCTAAATCGGGCCAAGTCCACCGTGACACGGGACCTCCTTTATTTTAAGTTCCCTTCCGAAAGAACCGTGACTTTAATTTCGTAATGCCGAGTGCTTGGCGAAAGAACAGTTACTACCCACTTTCAAGTCTAGATCTTGGGTCAGACTCGGCTGGGGATCGAACCCGCGTGACCTCCCACTTACGGAGCGAGCATTCTACCAACTGAGCTACCGCAGTGGCTTTTAAAAGTGTACCGATCTGGACAAATAAATCAATTTGATTGGTTAGCCTGATTAACGACACACGACTTGCACCGGCGAAAATTGATGATTCCACTGCATTTAAATTAAGTTCAACAATATATATTTCAATATAAACGCTACAACTTAAAAACAAAACGAATAACAATGACTTACTTTTTAAATATAATTTAATAAAATATATCCAATAATAATTGCAATTACAACAAATTCACATCTTCGACTTTACTTTCGACCTGTTGAAAGTTTAACACCGAGTGAACAAAATGGTGTCAAAGTTCGGCTGCCGAGTCGCCGAGATAAGAATAGACAGTCGCCGAAAAGATGTCGATATAACAATATCCGTTGCAGCCATCCTGTTTAGATATATACTACGAGAATGAGAAGTCAATGAGTGTCCAACCTAATGTTTTCCCGGTTGAGGTCCGCCTCTTCTGTTTCGATGTAATTGCCCTCTAGTGTAATGTACTTAGACCAACGGTGTTCAAGACTCAAGTGCAATCAGTCCAGAACTGAAAAAGTCAGGGCCCTTTCCACTAACCCGTTCTTCGACTGTCTTCCCGACTTTTTCGTCAGACCGGAAATGACGTCCACGGATATCATTTATAAATTTCGGGAATAGGAAAAAGTCGTAAGGAGCTAGGTCAGGCTATTAGGCAGGATATGTTATTGATTCGTTCCCGTTTCGCTCTACAGCATTAATATTCATTGCAAATTTGCAAGTGTAGGCTTTCACATTGTACTGTTGCAGTAAAAGACCTTTAGAGAGTTTATCTTGGCGTTTTTCACAAATGGCGGATCCAGTTAACATACTTCTCTTGGGTTAAGAGTCCAACATAACAATACCTTTTGGGTCCCTAGATACTGTGGTCATTATCTTGCGTCTTGAACTTCTTTGGCCTCGGAGACCCAGGTCCTACCCCCTGGCGACGACTTCGAGTTTTATTTTCTGGCTTATTATAATGAATCAAAGTCTCATCTACAGTCACTTAACGCCAAAAAAATCATCTTTTGACCTAAATTGATTCAACAAGGCGCTGCATACTGAGATGGTCTAGTTGCCATTTACTCATTGATAAAAGATTTTGGGACACAACGGGCTGCAGTAAACTTACGCATACCTAAAAGATCATGTAAGATTGTGAACAAGCTGTCATATGAAATTACTAATGCCTGCGCTTTTTCGCCTGTCAGGATATACCAGATCCCAAACCACGTTACACTTTTCTTCGTCGGTTACATGCAGTGGCTTCATTTTCTAAAGACGTTCTACCGCATTTAAATTCCCCTATCCAGAATTTAACCTGAGCATAAGATGGTGAACCATAAACATCTGCCATCTTACCTATTTCCTTGGGTGTTTTGCCTTTTAAAAACTGAATTACAGCACGTTTCTCAACTTTAGATAAAAAGCATGTCTTTGCATGATGCATCACTAGCCATGTTTGACATTTAATATTTCATTAAAGAATGACTCGATACGTGTGCAATTGCTTATCCAGGTATATATACACTTATTCTCAAATATGTTGCAGAATTAGGAATTCAATTTGTTAGAAAAAGGCTGTTTCAAAACGCCTTAAGTTTTGTTGATAATTGAAAATATCAACTCTTGATTAGAGAAATAAATATTTGTCCTGCTAGTGCGAGTTTTACATTAAACAACTATTTTACATAGACATGCTAAAGTCCCCTCTGTAATTAACGGTACCAGTGCGGTAGCGCAGTTGGTAGAGGGCTCGCTCTGTAAGTGGGAGGTTGTAGGTTCGACTCCCGACAGGGTCTGACCCAAGATTTGAAAGTGGGTAGTGAGTGTTTTTTCGCCCAGCACTCGGCATAACGAAATGAAAGTCATGGTTCTTTCGGTTGGGAAACTAAAAATAAACAAGGTCTCGTGTCACGGTGGGCCTGGCACAATATAGACCCCTGCTGTATAATGCCATCAGCGCAACGCACAGGCAAAATTTTTGCACCTTCGCCTATAGCTGGCGACGTCTCGATATAAGTGAAATATTTTTGACTGGGACGTTAAACTCCATTACTCAACTCAACTCTGTAATTTACAATATAGACTATACAGCATAATATTGAAACAAGGCACAAAAATCATGACCGTATCCAGCAATCGGAATTGAGTTAGGCTAGTTTTTCATAGCAAACCAAGTGCTGTGGTAAACTTTGTGTTAAACTTTTGATGGTCTATAAATAAAAATAAAATAAGTCTTCCAACTTCTCTTTAAAAGCATAACAAACCACTGTCATCCTTTTTAGAAAAAAGCTTGTTTCAGTTGGATTGTAATTTGAACAAAGTGGTTTTCAGTATCCGACTAATATATTTAAACACTGATTTTGAATTTGTAATACAAAAAAGTTCGCCGTTTTGACAATATTCGCTTTGTTCCAGGATATATTTTAAACACTGATTTTGAATTTATAATACAAAAAGTTCGCCGTTTTGAAATTTTTAGTTTTGTTCCATGATATATTGTCACGGCCGCTTTGTCAGGATGTGGCAGATTTTGAAACACTGATTTTGAATTTATAACATATAACAAAAAGTTTGCCGTTTTGACATTTTTAGTTTTGTTCCATGATACAGTATATTGTCACGGTTTTGTCAGGGTGTGGCAGATTTTGAAACACCGATTTTTAATGTATAACATATAACAAAAAGATCGCCGTTTTCACAGGAGATATTTTGTCACGGCAAGAAATATACCGATGACGTAGAAAACACCGATTACAATGCTGTATACCACAATTTCCTGATCCACTTTTGATTTCTGCCCCCCAGGATATGGCTGGTACCCTGAAGGATATATTCTCTCTATAACAGGTAGCTTCAGTTCAATGATTGAGGAGGCAAATCTCACACTCTTTTGTTTGGCTATCAATTGGTCACCTGGAAGAAGAATGAAACGTGGTTGTGTAATGTTGCTTAACGTCGCATTAGCTATTTTCAGCTATTCGCGACTACTTTATTAATCTCTATGGATTAATGGATTAATCTATGAACATGTTCGTGTATGCATGTGAAGTGCGAGTGTGTTATGGTCTGCTTGTAGTTAGCGCGCACCCGGGGCGGCTTTAAGGTGCTAACTCGCCGAGTCAGTATGCCGCGGACAAGTTTACCACTCCCCCAGTCACATTATACTGAAACCGTGTGAACCAGTAAAACCAACGGCAAGAAAAATTCATTTTCCCACATGTGCTCTGAGCGGGACTCCAACTCACAGCGGTGAGAGACCCTGTACTTGTAGACTAACGTCTTATCCATTAAGCCACCTTGGCCTGAATGAAATGGAAAATTGTTCTTAAATCTGTGGAAAAAAACTACAGTACAGACCGGCTAAAATTTAAACATTGGGCTAATCATCAAAATTAAACATACCGATCAATGTCCAAATCACATTAAATCCCAAAAGTCAAACACAAACATACCAGTCCATGACCACTTGAATCACAATCCTTAAAGTCAAACACAAACATACCGGCCCATGTCCAAATCACAATCCAAAAAGTCAAACACCAACATACCAGTCCATGTCCAAATAACACTCCCAAAAGTCAAACACAAACATACCAGTCCATGTCCAAATCACAATCCCAAAAGTCAAACACAAACATACCATCCCATGTCCAAATCACAATCCCAAAAGTCAAACACAAACATACCGGTCCATGTCTAAATCACAATCCCAAAAAGTCAAACACAAACATACCAGTCCATGTCTAAATCACAATCCAAAAAGTCAAACGCAAACATACCGGTCCATATCCAAATCACAATCCCAAATGTCAAACACAAACAGACCAGTCCATGTCCAAATCACAATCCCAAAAGTCAAACACAAACATACCGGTCCATGTCCAAATCAGAATCCCAAAAGTCAAACACAAACATACCATCCCATGTCCAAATCACAATCCCAAAAGTCAAACACAAACATACCAGTCCATGACCACTTGAATCACAATCCTTAAAGTCAAACACAAACATACCGGCCCATGTCCAAATCACAATCCAAAAAGTCAAACACAGACATACCAGTCCATGTCCAAATCACAATCCCTAAAGTCACACACATACATACCAGTCCATGTCCAAATCACAATCCCAAAAGTCACACACAAACATACCGGTCCATGTCCAAATCACAATCCCAAAAGTCAAACACAAACATACCGGTCCATGTCCAAATCACAATCCCAAAAGTCAAACACAAACATACCGGTCCATGTCCAAATCACAATCCCAAAAGTCAAACCATTTAAGGTGCCTTTTTATGACCACAGCTAGATTAAAATATTTGCATTTAGTTTTGATAAAAAACTTTTATCGATGGTTCCAACAGGGATTACCAAATTTACTAAATTAAGGTTAAGGAAAATTTTGGCTAAGGAATAATTGAGAAACCGGGGCCTGTAGTTTTTAAAAAATTACTATATTTATTTATTTATTTATTTATTTATTTATTTATTTAATCACTTACCTTTCTTCATGATTAGATTAAGCTGACCTTTTTCGATGGCTTGATTGATGAATTATTAAAAGTTAATCAAAATCCCAGCACAATCTATCGACATGAACCTCTCTACATGAAGATATTCCGAACTGAATGCTTTACTCAAGGACCAGAGGAAATCCTTATAAATTCAAAGTTTGGTTATTACTGTAAAATGTTTTTCCATGATGCTGTTTCTGTCCTGTGTTGATTTTATTTCCATTTCTGATAAAAGTTTTTTGTTTTAGTGTTGGCTACTGAATTAGTAATAAACACGGGTTATATAATGGATTCCCGCGGGGTAAATGACAACTTTTAAAGCATCTATCCATCTCTTCTAGTTTTCTTCTTAAAAATCGATACTCTTAAAAATTTAAACGACATTAGAAGATCTGATAAACTTAAAATACTAGTATATTCGACAAAATTGGCTGGTTAATGGTTGACATTGGTGGCTGCTTTTAAATTGTCAGCTACATTACAGACCTGCCGTAAGTTTAACACTAAGCTAACAAATATGTGCCAAATCGACAGAGCTGTCATCTCACCCCCTCGTTATCTATATCTCGGCAGCTTTTCGGCAGTTGATATACATCTCTCGGCAGTTGATATACATCTCCCGGCAGCTTTTCGACAGTTGTTATACATCTGCCGGCAGCTTTTCGGCAGTTGATATACATCTCCTGGCAAATTTTCGGCAGTTGATATACATCTCTCGGCAGCTTTTCGGAAGTTGATATATACATCTCCCGGCAAATTTTCGGCAGTTTATATACATCTCTCGGCAGTTGATATACATCTCCCGGCAAATTTTCGGCAGTTGATATACATCTCCCGGCAGTTTTTCGGCAGTTGTTATACATCTTTAAGCAGCTTTTCGGCAGTTAATATACATCTCCCGGCAGCTTTTCGGCAGTTGATATACATCTCTTGGCAGCTTTACTGCAGTTGTTATACATCTGCCGGCAGCTTTTCGGCAGTTGATATACATCTCTCGGCAGCTTTACTGCAGTTGTTATACATCTCCCGGCAGCTTTTCGGCAGTTGATATACATCTCTCGGCAGCTTTACTGCAGTTGTTATACATCTCCCGGCAGCTTTTCGGCAGCTGATATATATCTCCCGGCAGCTTTTCGACAGTTCATATACATCTCCCGGCAGCTTTTCGGCAGTGTCTGAATTGTAATTTCGATTGGCTTTGAAAAAAATTCTTTCTCTTATCGAGAAAAAATTGATCGAATGGAGTTTTACGTACAAGTATTTCACTTATATCGAGAGGTTACCATCTGTAGTCTCTTTCTTTGCGTTTTTTACGCCGGCATTGATCATCTTTCGTTATACATGTATATAAAGCCTTTCACTTTGCTTTGCATATCATTCGCGCAATAAAAGTTATAAATCGCATAAAATTATATGCTTTTCAATTAGCTTGATGATGCACTTTGCGTGTTAAAAGTATGTCCATGTGTTAATAGGTTTCGTAAAAAATAAAGTTAAACGTTTAAAACAGAATCTACAATAACTTCCTCTCAAGTCTAGTAAAAGTAACCAAAAAATATATACCTCATGAATATTTTAAAATTCAATTATTAAAAGCTATATCAAAGTGAAAAGTTGAAACAGAATCCATTACTTGAAGCCAGCCATGCTTAAAGTTTCAAAACACATTTAATTTTTCAATTTCAAAGACTTCAGTGTACAACAATTTTTACAATTTTACAAATGCTCTACTTTATATGAGAAACGGTTACTTTAAATTTTTAGTTCATATGAAAAACACTTACGATACTGATCTGTCGAAAGTTTAACACTGAGCTAGCAAAAAAGAGAGGAATGTTGCCTGCCGAGTGACACTGATATACAGTACAGACCTGTCGAAAGTTTAACACTGAGCTAATAAAAAGAGAGGAATATTGCCTGCCGAGTGACCCTGATATACAGTACAGACCTGTCGAAAGTTTAACACTTTAGAATTAGTGCCGAATCTGCAAACACATCTCGGCCATCGTTAGCTATATATTTCGACGACTGCTTTTAACGACTGAACTAACGAATTAGTGCCGAATCTGCAAACTCATCTCGGGCATCGTTAGCTATATATTTCGACGGCTGCTTTTAACGACTGAACTAACGAATTAATGCAGATACGACTGAACTAACGAATTAGTGCCTTAGTAATATATAGCTAATATTGCCTGCCGAGTGACACTGATATACAGTACAGACCTGTCGAAAGTTTAACACTGAGCTAATAAAAAGAGAGGAATATTGCTTGCCGAGCGACCCTGATATACAGTACAGACCTGTCGAAAGTTTAATACTGAGCTAATAAAAAGAGAGGGAGCCGAGTGACCCCGAAGTCCAGACCTTTTGAAAGCACATATTCGTTAGCTTAGTATTAAATTTACGACAGGTCTGTACTGCAGGTGACAGTTTAAAAGCGACCAATATCAAACAATGAGTCGAAACGCTTATCGACACAGTGATATCTCGTTCTAATATCCCTCAGCACGGTAAACCTAGTTAAACTCGATAACTCTTCCACCGCCCTGAGGGCGCGGTGGCCTAATAGATAAGACGTAAGTCTTCAAATCGAGGGTCTCTCACCGCTGTGAGTTCGAGTCCCGCTCGGGCCACATGTGGGAAAGTGAATTGACCTTGCCGTTGACCTTTACTGATTCACTTGGTATCAGTATAATGGACTGGGGGAGTTGTACGCTCGTCTGCGGCGTACTGACTCTGTGAGCTAGCACGCTAAAGTCGCCCTGACAGCGCGCTAGTACAAGACAGACCATACAACACACTCGCACTTCACATGCATCCACAAAATTGTTCATAGGTTAATCCAGAGATTAATTAAATAGTTCTCGTCGCGAATAGCTGAAAAATTGCTGATGCGACGTTAAGCAACATTCAACCAACCATCTTCCACCGCCCTTATCGTCACAGTAAAACATACATGTAAGTATACAACGTCCCTCGACAACTCTTCCACCACGGTTATTGCGACAGTAAAACATTGTTATAATGCCCCTTCAATAGATTATCGCCGAATGAAAACCTAGTTATTATGTCCCTTGATACAGCATCTTTTTTTTCAAAACGGTCATGGTCACAGTAAAACTAATGTTGAAATTTTCTACAAAAGTTTGCCATATTGCTGGTCGTCGTAGTAATTTTGTCTCAACAAATTAACCCCACCCTCACCTCCCGCTGTCGCCCACATACTTGCGCAATTTATCTACAAAGCCCTGTATAACGCCCAAAATTTGAATGTTTAAATGAAAAAAATGCCAGCAACGAATCGAGGTTTCGCTAGCTGTATTAAAAAATACATGACAATAAAATTAATAATTCTTTCAGATTATTTTTTAATATAAGACATTAGGTTTTACCAGATCAATCGGTTGTGTTATATAGTAATGTCTATAACTAGCTTCAAGTTGTCTGTATCTTTTAGTTCAAAACCTATGTACAATATACACCTGTCGAAAGTTAAACACTCGGTAACGAAATGGAATCGAAGCTTGACTACAGTCCGCCCTAGATATATACAGTACAGACCTGACGAAAGTTTAATGCTGAGCTAACAAAAAGTCGAGTGGAAGCGCGTGGCCTAGTGGTTAAGGTGTTGGACTTATGATCCGAAGGTCGTGAGTTCGATCCCTGGACCGGGCGATGTGTTGTGTCCTTGAGCAAGACACTTTATTTCACGTTGTTCCAGTTCACTCAGCTAAGAAATAAATGAGTACCAGCAAAATGCTGGGGGTTAACCCTGCGATGGACCGGCGTCCCATTCAGGGGAGAGTCTTGTACTCTCAGTCGCTTAACGCCACCGAAACCGGGATAAGCTCCGGCCTGATGGGCCTAATGGCTCGGGACAGACTTTAACTTTTTTAACAAAAAGTCGAAGAGTCGAAGCTCTGTGGCTGCCAAATGCGTATGGTCGAAATAAATATGGATGGCTAGGGACCGAAAAAACTGTTGAACAGTTAACCGATGAATAGCTTTTTCCAAAAAGCGTTGGAAATATAGCTGACGACCGAAGCGCCAATATCGTGAGCTATCGTCACTTATTCGTTAACTTAGTGTTAACTTTTAAACAGGTCTGTGTCGTGTGTAAATAAATAATTCGTCTATATATTTAAGTTCATATCATCTTAAGAGTTTAGATGCCTACATCTACAGAATTTATACAAATTGTTCGAAGTTTTAGCCATCAAAAGCATCCATATCACAAATTATCTTTTTTCATAGTCACATTTTAAGAGATTACACTAAGTGCTAAAACCTTATATTGGTAACCCAAGAGATCATGGCTAAAATCCAGGTGAACGAGGCCAAAAGGTTTGAGGGTTGATTTTTGTAGGAAAATTTCCCTAGTCATAAAAAAACCAATTTCTTACGCGTCAAATCGTTTCCGATTTTTAATCAGAAACAGTTTTTTTAAGAAAAGCCTGTTTTTTAGTAAAAAAAATGCATAAAAATGGATTTTCACATGTTTTTCAATTTTGGGGTAGGGGAAATTAATTTATCCGTTTCATCTATAAACTTCGGTATTTCCGATAGTTTTTTATGTTGTCAGACTCAAATGTGCCATGGCAATACAGAAACATATAAATCTCGAATTTCAATGCCTATATAACACAATTGCAAGAAGTAGAGTACAAAAGATTTAATGAAAACTCATTTTCCAAACTATTGTTATATGAAAAGTGCAAATGTTCATATAAAATCACAAAACACTCTACATATTATTGTTTTATAAATATGTTGGGGACAGACGGAAGATGTAACAAACAATAATGTTTTGTTTTAAACACGTATTGGTAAGCATAGGCAAAAATAATGAATTTTTTACATTTTCGTATTTTTGGGGTAGGGGAAACATAATAATTTGCTACGGTATTAAGGTTACATAATTCCGAAGTTTTGTAACATTTTTATCTAAAGGACTACCAAAGCTTTATAAAAACATGTAGTTTTTCATATTTAATGCATAAACAACAGATTTACAAGAATCGAAAGACGGTAGATATGATAAAAACGCAGTTTACAGCATCGATTTTATCGCTTATTTTAAAATTTTGACAGAAAATCGGAAAACTGTCAGGATGTTTTGCATTTTAATCTATCATGTGTCCACAATGAAAGATAAATGAACATTTTTGTGTTGTTTTTGCCACAAAATGCTTCAAAATCTGGAATTTTTTTTTTACCAAAATTTAACATTTGCAGAGGCTTTTCTTCAAAAACTGTTTCTGATAAAAATCGGAAACGATTTGACGCGTAAGAATGGGTTTTCAGTAACTAGGGACATTTACCTACAAGAATCAACCCTCAAACCTTTTGGTCTCGTTCATCCGGATTTTAGCCATAATCTCTTGGACTATCTCTCTGACAACTATCCACCTTGGCCACTCGGCAGCTAAACTTCGAGTTTTGGTTAGTCTGTTAAACTTTCGTACGAAAGCTTGTTCGTGCACTTTGTTATCTGATTTTTTTTGATTTTTTTTTGTTAAATCGTATGTACGATTTTAAAATTCGTAGGTACGATTTAAAAAAAAATCAGATTACAAAGTGGCACGAACAAGCTTTCGTACTTTCGACATGTCCTCTGCTTTTAAAAAAAAGTATAATAGGACCATATACAGTACAAGTCTAGTCGAAAGTTTAACATTTAGCTAATGAAAAGAAGTGGATTCTCGCAGCGGATTGACCGAAAATTGGATTGCTAGAAACCGAAAAACTATCGAGATATAGAAAGCAGCCGTCGAAATATATACCGAGATGTGTTTGCAGATTCGGCACTAATCCGTTAGTTCAGTCGTTAAAAGCACTGAGCCGTCGAAATATATTACTAACGATAGCCGAGATGAGTCTGCAGATTCGGCACTAATTCGTTAGTTTAGTCGTTAAAAGCACTGAGCCGTCGAAATATATACCAACGATGGCCGAGATGTGTTTGCAGATTCGGCACTAAATCGTTAGTTCAGTCGTTAAATTTTCAACAGACCTGTAAGTGACCTGTATTTCAAGTTGAAAAACACTTGCATCCTCTTAGGAGTGTTGATAGAATTGTACAGTAGAGATCAGTCCAAAGTTTAACGAAAAGAAGTCGAAATTCGACAACCGAGTGGCCGAGATAAAGATCTAACTTGTGAACTTAAAGTAGTTTGAGAAAGAAAGAATAACAGCTGCTGGGATTTTGAGCACCACGGGCCAATCTGAGCTGCCGAATTGGTACTAGTTCGTAAGTTTTGTGTTAAACTTTCGACAGGCCTGCACTGTATATTTGCAGATACATAATTTAGATTAAAGATTATTTTAAATGTGCTTCAAAGCCAGGTACTTTATTTTCTTCTATATTCACAGGGCGTGAACTTGCACAAATTACATTAGACTACGCAGTTATGTATGGTGCTCTGTTAGGGCCAAGTTGGCATTATCCGTCCCAGAAGCGAAGTTGCTATGGCGACGTTGCGAATATACGATGGCTACGTTGGCCAAATTGGCATTATGGCTCCTTCGGTCCGAACGCGAAGAAGCGAATTTACGATGGCGAAGGAACGAAGATACGATGGAGAAGTTGCGAAGACACATGGCACAGGAGCACAGTTGCAAAGAAGCGATGGCTATACTATGGCGAAGGAGCGATAACACTATCACTTATTTACCTTCAAAACTTCGCAACTTTGCGCTCCTTCGCCATCACTTCTTTGCTCCTTCGCCATCGTGTCTTCGCAACTTCTCGCTCCTTTGCCATCGTGTCTTCGCAACTTCGTGCTTCTTGGCCACCGTGTCTTCGCAACTTTGCGCTCCTTTGCCATCGTGTCTTCGCAACTTCGCGCTCCTTTGCCATCGTGTCTTCGCAACTTTGCGCTCATTCGCCATCACTTCTTTGCTCCTTCGCCATCGTGTCTTCGCAACTTCGCGCTCCTTTGCCATCGTGTCTTCGCAACTTCGCGCTCCTTCGCCATCGCTTCTTCGCAACTTCGCACCTTCGCCATCGTATCTTCGCAACTTCGCTCCAACGCCATCGTATCTTCGTTCCTTCACCATCGTAACTTCGTAAATTCGCTTCTTCGCGTTCGGACCGAAGAAGCCATAATGCCAAATTTTGCCCTAACAGAACTCCATAGTTGCGTAACATATAGACTAATCATACAGTACAGGCCTGTCAAAACTTTAACACAGAGCTACATGTATATCGAAAAAAGGTTTATGCTCTGTAGCCAAGAGATTGATAGCAAATGGCCAATAATCATGTAAGAAATAGATACAGCTACAAGCAATCAAAATTAGGCTGAAGAGGAAACCGCATGACGAGGGACTCGCTTGTTTGCATAGCATTAAACTTTCGACAGGTCTGTACATCATGCTTTCTATTTTTTAAAGGCAGGATATTGGCTAATTTATAGAGCATATATAGTTCTATAAATTAACCTACATGCTATAAGTTAAATGGCATTTTTTTTCTTTACAGTGCGCTCCGGGCAATGTGCAGGGAGAGTTCTTGAAATTTTTATACATGTTTAAAACTGGTCATATTATTAGGGATTGACAAAATACAATGGCGTAGCGTGCATCCTGTGCTTGCACATAATTGATTTTAATAATTTTTATTAGATTTTACAGTAAAATTACTTATTTAAAAACAGAGAGAGAGAAAAAAAGGATTCTGAAAAATGAGCTCAGAGGAAGATGTTCATCTATTCAAGGATTCCCCCGCACCCCGATCAAAAATCAGAATTTTAATTCTCTTTTTACTCGTTTAACCATTCAATAACTGTAACTTGTAGAATGCAGAAAAATGCATCACATTGCTCCATTTTCTGCCCAAATTTTCGAAGGGAGTATGCTCCTGGACCCCCTAGTGTGAACGAGCCTACGGTTCATGTAGTGCCTGTGGCACAATGTTTGCACATTCATTCTGCTTTGGCTACGCCACTGACAATGCACTCTCAACAAAATTAAATATTATTGTTAAAAACATTTGCTTAAGTTAAAGGGTTTTTCACCTTTTTTATTATTCTTCCCTAAAGCCTAAACTTTCATTAAAAACGAGTAAAATAACTTCGAATTCGATGCATTCATGTCTTCAAAATCTAGGTCTGACCCAAGACTTTAAAGTGGATAGTGACTGTTTTTACGCCAAGCACTCTGCATTACGAAATGAAAGTCACGGTTCTTTCGGATAGGAACTTAAAATAAACGAAGTCCCGTGCCACGGTAGGCTTGGCACACTAAAGAACCCCGCTGTATAATACCATCAGCGCAACGCACAGGCAAAATTTCTGCACCTTCGCCTACAGCTGGCGACGTTTCAATGTAAGTAAAATATCCTTGACTGGGACGTTAAACACCATTACTCACTCGCTCACTCTTAAAACTTATGACAAATATAAATTTGTATAGTAGTTGTCTCCCTTTGTACATCCACATCCCATCGCGGTAGGTCAGTTGGCAGTGCTCGCTCCGTCTGTTTATGGTCGTAGGTTCGTACCCCAGTCGGGTCTTACCAAGGCATAAAAATAGGAAGTGACTGTTCTTTTCGCCAAACACGGCATTTAGAAATGAAAGTTACAGAATATTTGAAAACAAATCAAAATATGAAAAAAATAGTCTTTTGAAGTAATATCGAGTAAGATATCCAAGTTTGAATCGCGTCACCCATTCAAAACATGTCTTTTCCCACTGAATGAGCGTTATATATATATGTTTTTACAACATATGTGAAATTTCAAGTCTTTTGAATTAATATCGAGTAAGATATCCGAGTTTGAATCACGCCACCCATTAAAAACATGTCTTTCCTCACTGAATAAGCGTTATAGTACCGAGCCGACAGCTTTTGTACTACATAATGTATAGCTCTATTTTTGGCAGACACGTGCACCTGCCCATATCTCGGCAACTCGACAATAATTTCGAAGCCTTTCAGTTAGCAAAATGTTGAAATTTTTTACTAGTACTGTAGCTCTTGATAGATAACAACTGTGATAATGGGGTTCGCCGCTATATCACGTGATACTTTCTAAAGTGTCTGCAAAACGCTTGTTTCCAATGGACATGGAATCGCACAATATGATGCTTTCCCGTAAAAACGACGTTATTCCGGGAATTTGTGACGTTGACGTTGTCCAAAACATTTCTGCACAAACGTTAAGAGGTATTGACCACGTGGTACATCGGCGAACCCCATTGTTAACAAACCTACATTATACAGTACAGACTTGTCCAAAGTTTAATACATACTTAACGGAAAGTCGAGAGTCCGAAATACATTATATAGATATCCTTTGGCTGAAGCGCTGTCGAGGAATATTTAGCACTATTTGGCAATGGGGTTCGCCGCTGTACCATGTGATCAATACCTCTTAACGTTTGTGCGGAACGATTTGGAAAACGCCAACGTCACAAATTTCCGGAATGACGTCGTTTTACGGGAAAACGTCATCTTATGCGATTCTAAATCCATCGGAAATAAGTGTTCCGCACAAATTAAGAGGTATCACGTGGTACAGCGACGAACCCGATTTAGCAATTGCCAACATATAGCGAAAGGGGGGGGGCTAAGATTTGTGGACTAGTTTTAAACTTTTGACAGGTCTACACTGTAACTAACGAGGGGCCAAGATTTGTGGACTAGTGTTAAACTTTCGACATGTCTGTACTGTAGCTAACGAGGGGCCCAGATTTGTGGACTAGTATTAAACTTTCGACAGGACTGTACTGTAGCTAACGAGGGGCCAAGATTTGTGGACTAGTGTTAAACTTTCGACATGTCTGTACTGTAGCTAACGAGGGGCCAAGATTTGTGGACTAGTATTAAACTTTCGACAGGACTGTACTGTAGCTAACAAGGGGCCAAGATTTGTGGACTAGTATTAAACTTTCGACAGGACTGTACTGTAGCTAACGAGGGGCCAAGATTTGTGGACTAGTATTAAACTTTCGACAGGTCTGTACTGTAGCTAACGAGGGGCCAAGATTTGTGGACTAGTGTTAAACTTTCGACAGGTATGTACTGTAGCTAACGAGGGGCCAAGATTTGTGAACTAGTGTAAAATTTTCGACAGGTCTGTACTGTAGTTAACGAGGGGCCAAGACTTGTGGACTAGTGTTAAACTTTCGACAGGTCTGTACTGTAGCTAACGAGGGGTCAAGATTTGTGGACTAGTGTTAAACTTTCGACGGGTCTGTATTGTAGCTAACGAGGGGCCAAGATCTGTGGACTAGTGTTAAACTTTCGACATGTCTGTACTGTAGCTAACGAGGGGCCAAGATTTGTGGACAAGTGTTAAACTTTCGACAGGTCTGTACTGTAGCTAACGAGGAACCAAGCCGCGGATTTGTGGACTAGTGTTAAACTTTCGAAATGTCTGTACTGTAGTTTTTGTAATAATTATTTACAAAGCTATATAATTTAAAGAACAGCTGTCTAGCTCATTAATCACTGTTTTAGTGCCGTTTGATGTTACTTTTCCGTAAATCAACACCACTTTGGATGACTTTTTTGCGAAAAATATTTGGCCGAATTATCTTTCCGAACCACGGGAAGATAAAAAAAGTCCTATCATTGTTAGGGCAGATAATTCGGCCTACAAAATGTGCGAAATATAACTTCACAATTGATTTAAGAACTACTGCAATGATATTATTCTCGTCAAACCTCGCGAGATGTGACATCCAATATTCATTCTACCAGTAACTATGGTGGTGATATTGCCAACATTTTGTTACTGCGTCATTTTGTAAATTTATCAGTTGTTTGCAAAAAAATCCTCACTCACCCATCTCTGAGAGTTATTAATTTGGCGTGTTCCTGGTTGATTCTCTCGGTACAGTCCAACCTGCCTTAAAGCCCACCTCTATAAAAGAGCCACCTGTCTACAATGGCATATGGAATTGTTCTTTATTTACATTATTTGAACCTGTATATAAAGGCCACCTGCCCATAAAGGCCACTTTTACTGGTTCGCTTGGTTGGCCTTTATAGACTGGTTTGACTGTACTTAATTTAACCTAGTCGCACTGAGTGTAGGTTCACCGCGGATATTTTTATTCGAAACTTTTAACACTAAGCTAACAAACCAGTGCTGAATCGGCAGTTCATCTAGTTTTATTGTTAGTTATACATTTATATACCCCGACAGCTTTTTGGCAGCTGCTATCGGTTTTGCGGCCAATAGCTATCCATTTTCCGCCACTCGGCTGCCGAACTATTCCTTAACCCAGAGTCAAACTTTGGACAGGTCTGTACTGTATTAGAGTTTGCATAATACGTTTTTATGTAATGTAATCAAAGTGTCAGCTTGTTGAGCAAGTGAATTGTTTTGTGTTAGCTTCGTGAGTAAGTGAATTGTGTTTTGTGTCTGCTTGTTGAGCAAGTAAATTGTGTTTTGTGCTTGCTTGTTTAGCAAGTGATTTGTTTTGTGCTTGCATGTTTAGCAAGTAAATTGTGTTTTGTGCTAGCTTGTTGAGCAAGTGAAATGTGTTTTGTGTTAGCTTGTTGAGTAAGTCAATTGTGTTTTGTGCTAGCTTATTGAGCAAGTGAATTGCGTTTTGTGTTAGCTTGTTGAGCAAGTGAGTTGTGTTTTTTGTTAGCTTATTGAGTAAGTGAATTGTGTCAGTTTGTGTTAGCTTGTAAATTGAATTGAGTTTAGTGCTTGCTTGTTGAGCAAGTGAATTGTGTTTTTGCTAGCTTCTTGACCGAGTGAATTGTGTTTTGTGCTACCTTGTTGAGCAAGTGAATTGCGTTTTGTGCTTGTTTGTTGAGCAAGTGAGTTGTTTCTTGTGCTAGGTGGTTGAGCAAGTGAATTGTTTTGAGTAAGCTTGTTGAGCAAGTGAGTCGTGTTTTGTGCTAGGTTGTTGAGCAAGTAAATTGTGTCTTCTACTTGCTTGTTGAGCAAGTGAATTGAGTTTTGTGCTTGCTTATTTAGCAAGCAAATTTTGTTTTGTGCTAGCTTGTTGAACAAATGAATTGTGTTTTGTGTTAGCTTGTTGAGTAAGTGAATTGTGTTTTTGCTAGCTTGTTGAGCAAGTGAGTTGCGTTTTGTGTTTGCTTGTTGAGCGAGTGAGTCGTGTTTTTTGCTTGCTTGTTGAGCAAGTGAATTGAGTTTAGTGCTTGCTTGTTGAGTAAGTGAATTGTGTTTTGTGCTTGCTTGTTGAGCAAATTAACTGTGTTTTGTGCGAGCTTATTGGGCAAGTGAATTGTGTTTTATGTTAGTTTGCTGAGAAATTGAATTGGGTTTTGCTTGTTGAGCAAGTGAATTGTGTTTTGTGCTTGCTTGTTGAGTAAGTGAATTGTGTCAGTTTGTGTTAGCTTGTGAATTGAATTGAGTTTAGTGCTTGCTTGTTGAACAAGTGAATTGTGTTTTTTGCTAGCTTATTTAGCAAGTGAATTGTGTTTTCTGCTTGCTTGTTGAGCAAGTTAATTGCGTTTTGTGTTAGATTTTTGAGCAGGTGAATTGTTTTGAGTTAGCTTGTTGAGCAAATTAACTGTGTTTTGTGTTAGCTGGTTCAGCAAATGAACTGTGTTTTGTGCTAGCTTGTTGAGCAAGTGAGTTGTGTTTTGTGCCGGCTTGTTGAGCAAGTGAATTGTGTTTTGTGCTAGCTTGTTGAGAAAGTGAGTCGTGTTTTGTGCTAGCTTGTTCAGCAAGTGAATTGTGTTTTGTGTTAACTTGTTTAGCAAGTGACTTGTGTTTTGTGCTTGCTTGTTGAGCAAGTGCATTGTTTTTGCTAACTTGTTGAGCAAGTGACTTGTGTTTTGTGCTTGCTTGTTGAGCAAGTGAGTTGTGTTTTTTTGCTTGCTTGTTGAGTAAGTGAAATGTGTTTTGTGTTTGCTTGTTGAGCAAGTGAGTTGTGTTTTGTGCTAGCTTGTTGAGCAAGTAAGTTGTTTTTTTGTGTTAGCTTGTTTAGCAAGTGAATTGTGTTTTGTGCTTGCTTGTTGAGCAAGTGAATTGTTTTTGCTAGCTTGTTGAGCAAGTGAATTGTGTTTTCTGTTTGCTTGTTGAGTTTCAAGTCCAATCGCGATATCTTTAACTTTTTTACTTTCCGTGGTATATGCTACATGTATAAATGCAATATAAGCTTATGTCTATTGCATGTTTGTTATAAGAAGTACCATGAAATATGACACACTTGTTGTCTCGCGAGATCCCGTTGATGGCACTTCCGGATCCGTTCGTGTTTCAAAATGTCGACGTTTTGCGAAAAATTCCATGTTAATTTGACACAATTTTTAAACTCACCAATATACTGTTTGTTATAGTTTTTATAATTATACACCCGCATACTAGTTTAAGGGGAGTATATAGAAATCACCATGTCTGTCTGTCCGTCTGTCTGTCTGTCCGTGTAAAATCGTGTCCGGACCAATTTTTATAATTGCTTTTGACGATTCTCATGAAATTTTACATGAATAATCTTCATGGTCCAAAAGTGTGTCATGACCTTGAACCAAGGTCATATCGGAAAGGTCAAGGTCGCAGGAAAATTTTAAATGTTGGGGGCGGGAGCATTTGGCTTTCAAGAGACAGTTCTAGTTAGATTTGTTTTAGAATTATGTACACACATTATAAATGGTGAAAATTTCGCTTCGGCGGCCTTGAAGCGCAAAAAACTGCGTTTCTGTTTTTGGAACTATCAAAAGCTTGCAAATGAATATCAACGAAATCATCTGTCGATGTATATGCTTATCTCTGATTTCAAACGCAAAACAATCATCTTATTTATCTTCACCTTATCCATTAATCATTTCTCCATGCTTATAAAAGTACATTATATATATATAGATCTGATGGGTAACACGTGGTCTCATTAATCATTAAAACATACACACTGCACTTAAAAATATATGTATACATTTACAGACCTGTCGAAAGTTTAACATTAAGATAGATAGAAAGTGATTTCCGAAAGCTGCCGCAAAGTATCTAACGAGGGGCTAAATGAACTGCTGATTCGGTACTACAGTTCATACCAACATTGCCAATCAACGGAGTGGCCTGAACAATCATGTTTTATGTCCCGGTCAAGATTCTATCACGGCGTGTGTGTGTGTGTGGTGTGTGTGTGTGTGTGTTGTGTGTGTGTGTGTGTGTGATAATAAAGTGAGTACATGTAATAATTAATACTATTAATAATAATATCGATTATGAGTGTTCATCTTGGAGATCTAGAATTGTGCAGGTGGAAATGTTTACATTAGAATTTGATCGGATTCGAGTGTGAGAAAATACCACTTTACACAACATGAGACAATAAGTGTTGTACAAATACTAAAATGGTTTTAGACAGAATTATTTATGGTAAATTATCTGTATTTAATTGAAATACCAAAAATAGCGAAATACAAATAAATCTATTTGTTAAAACATTCTATTATGTATTATTTTATATTGTGATAATATTTGTAGTAAATTATCTGTATTTAAATAAAATGCAAGAAAAAATGGCGAAATTCGAATCTATTGTAAAAGCATTCTATTAATTTATAATTTAATTTTATTATGTTTGTATTACGTGGAATATTAATCAGCAGCACAGACCCTTCGAAAGTGTGACAACCGAGCAAAGAAAAAAAATCGACTGGCAGACATAATGTTCGAAATACTGCCGATAGATGAAGAGAATTTAAATTATAACGAGTTCCAGATCGAGATAAGGAAATTCCAGTCAAGTGGTCAGATATTTTCATCTCAAACGAGGCTCTGCCGAGTCACTCAAATACATGTCTGTTTTAGACCAAATGAAGTTATAATTACATTTGCTAATGTGACGTCACTCATTTCTTGCTGACACCAATGCTCGTGACGTAATTGATAGGCTATTCCAGGAATTGAAATTGCATGTCGTACAAGACAGTGTTTTTAATTTATTGCAGGATTCAAAAACAAAAATAAGATTTTCAAAATATGCAAAATGTAAATATAACCATTGAACTGTCTAGAAATGGCGTTTATAGTGCTATAACTTCCATTGCCGTGCAAAGCAAACTAGTCATAACGCGCTAGCACGCGTTATTCGGTTTGCTTTGCACGGCAATGGAAGTTATAGCATTATAAAATTCCATTTCTAGACAGTTCAATGGTTAAATAAAGACCGCCTTTTCATTATGCCAATTGAATTTATGTCCCCCGTATTGAATTTATGTCCCCCGTAAAGAAACGCTATATATAAAGGCCACCTGTCCACCAAGACCAGTATTTGAATGACTCATATTTCAACTAAAATATTTGTATTTAAATAAACGCCACCTAGACATTTAAACAAGGGTTTCCCTTTGCGTCAAATTTTAAACAAAAATAAACATTCTGCAAGAATATAAAAAATTCTTATATTAGATACCATGGGTGGTCTTCGTATAGAGGTTATACTGTCGGTACGTAAACGCTTTGAAGACTTTGACAAAGCGATAATCACCTCTCGTAATGTAAAACTTGTTAAATTGTAAGTGGTTGCTTTGGAAATGAATCTTATTCACGCCATGATGAATCGGGAATTTTTGGATATCACATCAAATACAATCCAAGTTTCTTTGAAATTGCTCACTGAAGAATTAGAATTTTTGCTTATCACATCAAACACAATTCCAAATTCTTTTGAAATTGTTCACTGAAGAATCGGAATTTTTGCCTCTCGCATCAAACGCAATTTCAGATTCTTTAGAAATCGCTCACTGAAGATCCGACCTGGCCATGACATGAAAACCTGTAATAAATAATAAATCATTACAAAACACATCAAATTCCCATTAAGTTTTTTTTCGTCAAAAATTACATAATTTTGCAATGTTGATGTATACTTGTAAACATTCTTTGATTTTTCTTGATATGCAGTCTTTATACAGCCCTGTTGAAAATTTAACACACTAGGCTAACGAAAAAAAGGAGAGTGACTAAGATATGGACAGCTAGAGGCCGAAAAAACTGCCGACAAACACATGTTTATGTTTGTACCAAATACAGTAAGTGGCCGAAAAACCTGCCGACAAACACATGTTTATGTTTGTACCAAATACAGTAAGGAACTGTCGTAAGTTTAACACAAATTTTAAAGCTAACGATCTAGTGGCGAATCAGTAACTTTTCTTGGTCACGTGCTCGCTACATGTACAGCACAGGCCTGTCGAAAGTTTAACACTTAACGAGCGAATATGTGTCGAATTAACAATTCATATCGGTCCGTCGTTAGCACCAAGCTTATTTCTGTGGCTGCGATCTATCTCTCGACAGTTTTTCGGTCATTTCGGCCATTCGACCACCGAGCTTTGGCTCCTTTTCGTTAGCTCGGTGTTAAACTTTCGACAGGTCTGTACTGTATATCTGGATCCCCCTGCAGCCAAGCCTCGACTCCTTTTCGTAAGCTCGATGTTTAACTTACGACAGGTCTGTACTGTATATATCGACAGTTTTTCGGCAGCTATTATCTACAGTACAGACCTGTCGAAAGTTTAACACCGCGCTAACGAAATGGAGCCAGAATAGGTTGCTTAGTGATCGAGATATAAATACCAAATGATCAAAAAGCTGGCAAGAGATAAATAGCATCTGCTGAAAAGATATCGCTTACGGAGTCCCAAGATTACACTAGAAGGGGGTTTTACCGGAATAATTGCGAAATTCCGGAATAGTAAGACACTTTCCGTAATCTTTGCGAAAATCCGGAATATTTAGATCAATTCCAGAATTTTTAGACCAAATCCGAAATAATCGGACAAAATCCGGAATAATTGGTCAAAATCCGGAATAATAAGAATATTTTTACGGTAAATTTTACGGATTCTAAAAATTCCGGCAAGTGTCTGATTATTACGGTAACTTGTCTGATTATTCCGGTAAAAGACTGATTATTACGGTAAAAATCTAATTATTCCGGCAAATGTCCAATTATTACGGTAAAATTTTTTTAAAAAAATATTATTTTTTAGAAAATTTCCCGTAATAATTGGACATTTGTCGGAATAATTAGACTTTTTCCGTAATAATCGGTCATTTTCTGGAATAATCAGACACATACCGTAATTTTTAGATTACGGAAAACTTACCGTAACAAAATAGTCCAATTATTCCGGATTTTGCTTGATTATTCCGGATTTTGCCTGATTATTCCGGATTTCACCGGTTTATTCCGGACTTTACCTGATTATTCCGGATCAATTTGGTTTATTCCGGATTTGGTCTGATTATTCCGGATTTTCGCAATTATTCCGGTAAAACCCCCTTCTAGTGTTAGCTTCCAATTCGGCACTTATTCGTAAACTTTGTGTTAAACTCTTGACAGGCCTGTACTGTATGTCTTGGCAGCTTTTTATCCCTGACTACCCATATCGCGACAGCCGAGCTTTGGTTATTTTTCGTTGGATCATTGTTAAACTTTCGACAGGATTGTACTGTAACACTCGAGATATATGTAGAAGAGTCGACAGGTGAACTTCGGGATTACCGTACAGGTCATCGAAAGTTTAACACTGAACTGACTAAAAGGAGCCGAATTCGCGGTTGCTAAGAGGTCCAAATATGGATACCATGTGGCCGAAAATAAGCTGTCGGGAAATAGATAACAGCTGCTAAAACGATACTACCTTACGAAGGGCCGAAATAAGCTTCCAATTCGACAATAAATCGTCAGGTTTTTGTTAAACTTTCGACAGGTCTGTACTGTACATTTTCTGTGACAGATGCGTATCATCTCTTTGCTATACGTTGGGGATATCCCTAAGCAACACGATTGTGTACACATGCTTTACAGATCGTTGTATGATTTAAGACGCAGTTGTTGAATTCATTAATCAAAAATAAACATACCAATCCATGTTCAATCACAATCTCAAAGGGGTTGGTTGGTTGGTTGGTTGGGGGTTTACGTCCCAGTCACTTATTCAAGACGTGACCAGCCATATGGCAGATTACCGCTTTGATTCGATTTCCATTTGGACATAGCATACAATGAGAAATTTTATTTTGTTTATCGAAATATGTGGCTCTTTCTGGGTACCCTTGGTTTGGGTTTAATTTTGGCTTGAAATGGCAGAAATGATTACTTATATATATATAATTTGCTGTGCGATGTGCATGGGGTTTCTTTAACGTAACACCTGTCGCCACTTGAGCTTTGGGTTATAGGTCTCTTCCCAAAAACCCTTGACTTTTATTTCGAAATACCGAGTTCTTGGCTAAAGAACGGTAGCTCAAATGGAAGAGTGCTCGTTTAGTATATGGGAGTTCTGGGTTCCAACCTCTGGCGGGTCTGACCGAGACTTGAAAATAGATTTTGACTGCCTTGCCCTTTCGTCAAGCACTTGGCGTCACGGTTTTATTCGGAAGAGAAGCCAAATGTCACGACAGGAATGACACGCTAGAAAACATTAAAGCTTCCTGTACGTTACCCTGAGTGCACTGCAGATCTAAATTTCCGAGTGCCATTTCACTGATTGCTGCTGTCGTCTCGATATAAGTAGGAGTATTTTAGAAAACTAAGAATACATAAAAAGAACCATTTACCATAATTAAAATCGTGCAAATCAAACGAATGCTGTGATACAAGATATATACAATAAACGCTATTTATCCGTAAGTGTGCGTTTGAAACCGCTCATCCTACATGCCCCAATCCTCATCCCTATGCCGTACAGACATTTTAATTGTTAAAATCACAAATTGTATCATTTTGCCCCATGGATGATTGCACTGACAGTATCGTAAAATATCTAGAATCCCTAGGGGGTTTGTTGTCACATATGCTGATGAACATGTAATACGAGAAGCACTTAAATGTGCAATTATAAATAAAAAGTATTTTTGTCCCAACATTATAGTACAGACCTGTCGAAAGTTAAAAGACTAAGTTGACAAATTAGTCCCGAATCGGGAGCTAGTCTCGCCCCTCAATCGGCCAATTATCAGCAGTTCCTATATAATTATCTCTTTGCAGCTTTTTCGGCCTCTAGCTATCAATGTCTTTGGCCACTCGAAAACTAAGCTTCGAGTCCTTTTCGATAGCTAAGTGTTAAAATTTCGACATGCGTGTACTGTGCTTTGTGTCGCATCATTGCGTTACTACAGTACAGACCTGTCGAAAATTTAACACTGAGTTTACAAAAAGGAGTCGATGCTCAACTGTCGAGTAGCCAAATTATGGTTAGCAAGTGATCCACAAGGCTGCCGAGAGATAGATAACAGCTACCGTAAAAATGTCGAGATAAAGCTGAAGAGCGGCCGAGTTAATTATAAGCTGAAGTTCGGTTAGCTTAGGTGTTACAATTTCGAAATGCATGTGCTGTGCTTTGTGTCTCATCATTGTTTACAACAGTACAGACCTGTCGAAAGTTTAACACTAAATTAACGAAAATGAGTTAATATTCAGCTATCGATTGGTCTAGATATTGATAGCTATTGACCCAAAAAAGCTGCCAATAGATAGATAAGAGCTACTGAAAAACTGTCGAAATAATTATAAGCTGAAGATTGGTTAGCTGAGGTGTTAAAATTTCGACATGCATGTGCTTTGTGTCGCATCATTGCGTAACTACAGGTACAAACAAGTTGAAAGTTTAATATTGAGTTAACGAAACGAAGTTGATGCTCGGCTGTCGATTGGCCGAAATATGGTCAGCAAGTGACCTAATAGCTGCCGAGAGAGAGAGAGAGAGAGAGAGAGAGAGAGAGAGAGAGAGAGAGAGAGAGAGCAGCTGCCGAAAAGTCGTCGAGATAAAGCTAACGAGAGGCCGAGGATAGCTGCCGATTGGTAAGCTCTGTGTTAAATTTTCGACAGGTATGTATCATCCTTTTATGTTACATCATTACCTCTCTATATATCATATTGTATCATCATATCGATCTGTACCAACCAATATCAATTAGGATTAAATATTAATATCATATCTATTTTCACTCTTAAAATGATTAAAAACCGTTTGCTTTTTAATAATGTACAGATCTGACGAAAGTTTAATTTACACCGAGTTAACGATAAGAGCCGAAGTTAAACTGTCGATATGCAGGGGTAAATGTGTAGCTACCCATTGTCCGAAAAGCTATTGAGATACTGATGACAACTGCCGAAAAGCTGTCAAAATTTATTCGACGAGGAGCCGAGATGAGCTGCCAATTTGACATTAATTTGCTAGTTTAGGTTTTAAACTTCCAACATGTCTGTACAGTGTATTACAGGAATGATTTTATTTTCGTTATCCGTTCAGGTACGAATAATGGCCATTCAAAATTGCATCAGAGACGAATCGTCTATCCTATATTGAAATGCAAAATACATGAGCATAAGTAATTTTATTTTGGCTTTGAAAAAGTAATCCTTTGAAAAATGACAGCGTTCACAGGAATATATAAATTAAAAATGGCGTCAATTATTATCCATGCAAGTATGGAGTACAATTGGTTAAAGTGTGCAGTAAAATGAGGAACAACAGTATTACACGCAAAAGCCAAAACAACACAGAAAAGACACACTACAAGTTAATAATCAAACACAATAGAAATTGTGTATATAGTAAAGAGGTAATACTGCAATACGCCCCGGTAAAGATTCTTTCAGTTCATTCTGGGGTGGTGGAGAAAACCCGAATACCAGGAGAAAAGCGCCTATTTGTGACAAGCGAACAATCTGATTCCCGCTTAGATCTGCCCTATTTGTGTACGAAACTAGGCATTAAAATGGCATCGTGGTCAGTAAGCTCGCGTTTCCGATAACATGACTCTTAGACTCCCTTGAGAAGATTGATTGAATGGGGTTTTACGTCCTAATAAAAATATTTCACTAATATCGAAACGTCACCAGCTAAAGGTGAAATGGCAGAAATTTTGACCTCTGCAATGCGTTCAGGCAATGCTCTTTTACGTGCAACGCCAGCCATGACACGGTACATCGGGTCTTAAGGTCTCGAAGGACCCGTGACTTTCATTTCTAAACGCCGATTGTTTGGTGGAAGACCACACACTACCTTTTTTCAATCCATAGTCCAGGGTTCGAACTCCCGACGTCCTACATACGAAGCGATCATTCTATCAACTGAGCTACCATTGTAGTGGTCCCTTGACCTATGGCTAAGTAAGCAAAAACCGGTGAAGAATTCATAATATAAAACAATTCATAACTAATATTTGAATGTTTTAATTTTTTGCCCAATCATTAATCATATTGTTGCCATAGCTACATGTATATATCATAGCCATATTGATTATAAAATGAAGTCCATAAGCCATAAGTTTTGACACAGAACGCGTTTGAAGGCGTGACAATATGAATGCCAATATTTGGCTGTTATAGGCAAACACTGCAATCATGTTATAAACTGTGTTTACTACGTTACCAGACATTAGAGTAAATAGCATTGCACACATTTATTAAAGGGCATATTTGGTTTTTTGAATTAGGCCATTGAGATACAGTCTAACATGCCTTAAAGGCCACCTCTATATAAGGTCCACTTGCTTATAAAGGCCAGTAATTTTGTATCCCGATTGTTCTTTATGCATATCATTTAAACCTGTATACAAAGGTCACTTGCCCATAAAGGCCATTTTTACTGGTTCCTTTGGGTGGCCTTTATAGACAGGTTTGACTGTACATGTGTGTTTTTGATAAAGGCACCATTACAATTTTATATATACCATTTATGCATTTTTTCAAGTAGTGTACAACAGCTACGCCTCTTTTTTAACAACGGTTGCGGTCAGCTTATGGCATTCAGGCCTTTAAAATTAAGTTTTAAAAATTTAGCATGAGTACTCTCAATTTCAGTTAAGGAATGATTATAAAACTGGGGACAGATCCCTAAAACAATTTTTAACACAAATCTAAGTCCTGTTGATTAAATGGATTAAGTATACCGAGTGAACTTAAACATTACATGTAGCTTAGATAAGACTTTAAGACAGATTAAAAAGTGTAAGAGATGCTTAAATGACACGCCTACCTTAACTCGTAGCTTAGAGAAGGCTTAAAGAAAGCTTAAGAACTGAAAAAGACGCTTAAATTACATTTTTTACTTTTAACGGGCGTATGTAAAGCCACTTCGATTTCTCACACTTAAATATATAAAACAACCACTAAAAACCTAACACAATGCAAGTACAATACATTACTCTCAAAAGTTCGACACCGAGCAAAACAAAAGGAGTCGAAACAGCGTGACAGAAATAAGAATAACTAGTGACCGAAAAGCTCCGATAGGGATTGATAGCAACTGCAGAAAAGTTAGTGAGATATAGCTAACGAGGGCCGAGATAAGCTACCAGTCCGGTACTAATGCGTTAGTTTAGTGCTACACTTTCAACAGATTTGTCTTAAGATGGCACATCGATTATACAGTACATGTTTGTCGAAAGTTTAACACCAAGATTACGAATAAGTGCCGAATAACCATCACATCTCAGCCTCTGTTTTGCAGCTTTTACCCAACCGCTATATCTATCTTGGTACTAGAACTAGTATTTCAACCACTAACTATGCATAGCTCAATCACTTGGCAGCCGAACTTTGGTTGCTTTTCGTTTTTCTAGTCGAAATAAAAGTCACGGTTCTTTCGGATGGGAACTTAAAAGAAACGAGGTCCCGTGTCACGGTGGGCTTGGCACGCTAAAGAACCCTGCTGTATAATGCCATAAGCGCAACGCACAGGCAAAATTTCTGCAACTTCGCCTATAGCTGGCAACGTCTCGATATAAGTGAAATATTCTTGACTGGGACGTTAAACACCATTACTCACTCACTCACTCGTTTTTCTAGTGTTAACCTTTCGACAGTTCTGTACCGTACTTCATTCAAAGACGTTCATCAAGAAATACATGTATATTGATAATGAGGGATTGAATTAAACTTTCTACATAGTACAGATTATTTTAAGAGCCATACTAAATAAATGGAATTAAACAATTGATAGTTTTGTCAAAAATACCATACAGTCCTGTCGAAAGTTTACACTAAGCTAACGAATATGTGCCAAACCTCCAGATCATAGCTGCCTTTCGGTAGCTACATCACCACAGCTCTTTGTCAGCTGTCACTAGCTACCCATATATCTCGGTCACAAGACAGCCGAGCTTCGCCTCTTTTCCGTTTGCTTACTGTTAAATTTTCGACAGGTCTGTACTGCACTTTGAAATATTCATCTTCTTATATTTCTGTATTAGTCTGAATTATTTAAACAGCCATACTAAACAAATAAAATTTAACAATTGACAATTCTGTCAAATATAGATTATGCACTGATCACAAGTTTTAAGACCCTCTTTTCATGTTTTAATCATGAAGACAAGTTTACATTTTGGTCGATACAAATTGGTATGATAGTGCTATACGTGCTGAAGTGGACATTTCAAAAGGTTAAGATATGTTTGAATAGTAAGAATATTTATTTTATATTTGTTAAATATAGATTAATTTTTTCAATATTTTATTCTAATATGTACTAGGGCATATAAGGAAGGTTTTCAAAACGAGGTAGAAAAGTAAATCTTATATATTCGATTCAAACATCGGCCGATCACGCGACCGGGTCTGACCCAAGACCTAAAAGTGGGTGGTGACTATTCTTTCACCAAGCCTTCGGCATTACAAAATGAAATTTACTGTTGTATTGGATGGAAACTTAAAATAAACGAGATCCCGTGTTACGGTAGGCGTGGCACGATTAAGAACCCTTCTGTATATATAATGCCATCAGTGCAACGCAAAGGCAAAATTTCTGCAACGTAGTCTATAGCTGGCGGCTTTTCGATATAAGTGAAATATTCTTGACTGGGACGTTAAACATGATTACTCAATTCAGCCAATCATTCATAAGGCTTAATGAAGGTCAGTGGTTTTCTCCAGGTACACTGGTTTCCCCCACCATCCATATACTTAATTTAAGTGTTAGGTCAAACATGGGACTTTAAAATTTGGGCCACTGCCTCCTGGCCCGGCGCTCGGTATCAAGAGGACTTGTTTACTCGGTGTCGGGATAATGTGACTCAGGGAATGGTATGCTTACACGTTTGCTGTGTACTGACTCTAACCTAGTACAAAAGAGTCAATAAAACGCACTCACGCATGCGCATGAACTTGTTAATCCTTTGCGATTCGTCGAGAATATACAGCTGAATAAACAAAGCTTTGATGCCTTTAACGACATTACAACCATCTTTTTATTGAATCCGAGAATCGATCAATTGGTATAAAAATTTGAAAAAAAATTAGATTCAATCTTAACCATTCCCATCTGAAATTTACCTATTCAAATGAACAGATGTTTGGTACGTTTTTGGTTACATAAGACAAGTTTTTTTATGTGTATGGTACGTTTCACACTAACGTAAACCAGGAAGTTGTTATGTAATGCGTGTTGAAACGAACCATATTGACTATCAAAGGCGGCTACATGTACAGTAGCTGTCAGCATAGTTTTTGGTCTTATACCATTCATGTTTCTTTACAAACTGTGTTTTCGAACTAACTGCTGTAAGTATCCACCCAAAAGCTCGAATTCATTAGGTTCACGTCTCTTTACAAACTGCGTTATCGAACTAACTGCTGTAAGGATCCACCTAAAAGCTCGAATATATTAGGTTTTCGCGATCTTCCATTTTTGTGGTGCTCAATTTTCGTGGCAGCAAGAAAAAGCATTGCGCTTTTCTTTTGTAACATGGTTTTTGAATTCCTAAAATTCATTGATGTTTGTCTCAATAAGTCTCCCTCGATTAATACCCAAACTGCTTTATACCGTCAAAATCTATTCGAAAAGATGATGGTTCCACTGTATATTATATCGAGGGAAAGTATCTTTGTAGGCCAAGGTGTCACCGAAAATTGGAACACCCGCGAAAATTAATAATTTCTCATCATAAAAATATTCCTCACATTTTATATTTTCGAACCAGAACAAACGCTTGTTAATTCTAAATATACGTGGCTTGTTACAATTTTAAACATCTACTTTTTCTACAAATTCATAAATTCAAAAAGGTGCACATCTTTCTCCCATTTGTTTACCTTATCATTTAACAGAATATATATGTATGACTCCAGCTTCTGTTGTAATTAAAAGACAATCTTTTGAAGCATAAACAGCTAAAGGTGTCTCGAATGAAAGTTCCGAAACGGAGAACCCCTTATCATCATTTGATTTTTCTTCCAGCATAATAATTTTTGATTTATCTTTTAGGGTTGCAAAGATACTTCCGTTTCCGGTTGAAGAAATACCGTAGACTGCTGCACTATTGTTTAAACACCATTTTGTTTTTCCGTTTTGGTCAATGCATATCATGTCATTTCCGACAGTTGAAGCCACAATATCACCACCGGAAGTGACGCATAAAAGATCCGGGGAACCTGGTGAAGGAAAGCCACTGGCATTTATTGATGAGCCGGTTGGTGAACCTGACGTACTTCCAATACTTTTTAGAATATGGCCGTCTAAATTTATTATATCTATACAGAACTGGGCCCAACATGACACTACAAAAACATTCTCTTTCAGCTGACAAATCCCATAGTAGTTTTTCTCATTTTGAACATATCTGTTCACTTTTAACTTTCTTTCTGACGTATCAATAATGGCCGTCAATCGTTTTTCCGGTTTAGTAATAACAATTTGTTTACTGGGATTAACTAAAATCATTGAATGCAAGTAATCCACTAATTCTAGACTATTGAGAATATGTCCGTCCTTAGAAAATTGTTTCAGTGCAGAATTTTCTCTATCTATGACGTAAATATCCCCTGTGACGTCATGTCGAAACACTCCATTGAGCCAACATTTTTTCTCGTCCCCAACTTTAGCATTGATCATTCCTTGATACGTATAAGAATTTAACACCTGAGGAACAACGGAATTGCCCGCCATGTTGCCAAACACGTGGTCGCTTTCCGTTATTTTGTAAGGCACAACTGCATACACCACACACTGCTTTGCTTTATTTCGTATCAATCACTTAATTATTAGCATAATTCATGTTCGGTATTAATCAAAGTTCAAAGGTCAAGTCCAAATCATATTATTCACATTCTATTCAACATCCTGTTTACACGGACCTTGAAATAAGTCTTCAAGTAGTCAGAGTTCCGTTTCGATGGATGTTCTATGGTTTTATCAGCGTTACGCAGCACAACAAACTGAAATAAACAGAAGCATATGATTATTTAATGTACAGTACAGGCCTGTCGAAAGTTCAACACTAAACTAACAAATTAATGCCGATTCGGCAGCCGATCGCATCCACTGTTTAGATAGATGTACATATGTTCCATGACAGCTTTTCGGAAGCTGAGTTGTATCTATCTCTCGGCAGCTTTTCCGCCACTAACTTTCCGTATCTCCGGCACACTCGACATGTACAAGTCTCGACGGTCGGTGTTAAACTTTCGGCAGGTATGTACTATATTAACATAAACATAAATAACGCATCACTGATGACACATAAAGGTGTATCATATTAGTATTAGTATATATATATATGCGTAAACACACTTGCACAGTAAAATAAAGCGTAGTAAATGTGGAAACACCCCAGACAAGATGTTTTTTTTTTAAATGATATTCACCAATTACGAATAAAGCACACATGTACACACACACACACACACATATATATATATATATATATATATATATATATATATATATATATATATATATATAATCCAAAAAACTAAAGACTTCACTGGAATTTAAAAAAATATGTATCACTTCATTTTACTCAACTAGTTTCATTGACATTCATCAGGATACTCCTGATGAATGTCAATGAAACTAGTTGAGTAAAATGACTCCCGATGAATGTAAATGAAACTAGTTGAGTAAAATGAAGTGATACATATTTTTTTAAATTCTAGTGAAGTCTTTTAATTTTTTGGATTATATATATATATATATATATATATATATATATATATATATGTGTGTGTGTGTGTGTGTGTGTGTGTGTGTGTGTGTTTATCGCAGCCGTGACTCTGTGGTAGAGCGGCTGTCTTGGTAGCGGGGTCGTGGGTTTATTAAACACCCGTTCGGATTTAAATTTGAGAGTGTGCTCCTTTGCCTGCCACTCAGTATGAAGAGGACAGTGTAACGACGACGTGACAACCCGGTGTTAGTAAAATGTGACGGGGTGGAGGTTGAGGAAGTATTCTAAATTGTGTATACCGATTCTGTAAGATAGCACCTTTACGTCTCCCTGTGTGCGAGCGAGCACATGACAGATAGACCTCAATGCATACTCGCACATGTCATGGATACACAAACTTGTTCTCAGATCAATCCTAAGAGATGAATAAACTTGTCCTCGCCGCAAATAGCTGAACACTATTACAACAACATCGATATGTGTATGATGCTGTCAGCAATGAACATTGCGAATAGCTGAATAAAATTGCAGAAGCGGCGTCAAAAACATTGCAATAACAACAACAACATAGTATGGTGTTGTCAACAATAAACTTGCTCTCTTTGGGAACAGCTGAAAAATGCTGATGTGACGTTAAACAACATTGTAAACACAACAATAAACTTGCACTTTTTGGTAACAGTTGGAAAAGGAATGCTGACGCGATGTAAAAAACATTGTAAAAACAACAACATATGCATGGTATTGTCATCAATAAACTTGCTATTTTGAGAAATTGCTGGGGAAATGTTGATACAACGCCAAACAAAAACAATATGTGTATGGCGTTGTCAACAATAAACTTGCTCTTTTGAGGAATTGCTGGGGAAATGTTGATACAACGCCAAACAACAACAATATGTGTATGGTGTTGTCAACAATAAACTTGCTATTTTGAGAAATTGCTGGGGAAATGTTGATACAACGCCAAACAACAACAATATGTGTATGGTGTTGTCAACAATAAACTTGCTATTTTGAGAAATTGCTGGGGAAATGTTGATACAACGCCAAACAACAACAATATGTGTATGGTGTTGTCAACAATAAACTTGCTATTTTGAGAAATTGCTGGGGAAATGTTGATACAACGCCAAACAACAACAATATGTGTATGGTGTTGTCAACAATAAACTTGCTATTTTGAGAAATTGCTGGGGAAATGTTGATACAACGCCAAACAACAACAACATATGCATGGTATTGTCAACAATAAACTTGCTATTTTGAGAAATTGCTGGGGAAATGTTGATACAACGCCAAACAACAACAATATGTGTATGGTGTTGTCAACAATAAACTTGCTATTTTGAGAAATTGCTGGGGAAATGTTGATACAACGCCAAACAACAACAATATGTGTATGGTGTTGTCAACAATAAACTTGCTATTTTGAGAAATTGCTGGGGAAATGTTGATACAACTCCAAACAACAACAATATGTGTATGGTGTTGTCAACAATAAACTTGCTATTTTGAGGAATTGCTGGGGAAATGTTGATACAACGCCAAACAACAACAATATGTGTATGGTGTTGTCAACAATAAACTTGCTCTTTTGAGGAATTGCTGGGGAAATGTTGATACAACGCCAAACAACAACAATATGTGTATGGTGTTGTCAACAATAAACTTGCTCTTTTGAGGAAATTGCTGGGGAAATGTTGATGCGATGTTAAACAACATTAAAACAATAACAACAACACATTTATGATATTGTCAACAATAAACTTACTCTCTTTAGGAATAGCTAAAAGATTTATGATATGATGTTTAACAATATTGTAAAAAAAACCAACAACATGTAAATGATGCTGGCAACAATTAACTTGCCCTCTCCATGAATTGCTAACAATTGCTGATGCGACGTTAAACAACATTACAACGACAACATATGCATGCTATTGTCAACAATAAACTCGTTCTCTTGAGGAATAGCTTAAAGAGTTATGATACGATGTTTAACAATACTGTAAAAACAACAACATGTAAATGATGTTGGCAACAATTAACTTGCCCTCTCCGTTATTAGCTGACAATTGCTGATGCGGCGTATAACAAAATTGCAACGACAATAACAACAACAACAACAGCATCTAGAAGGTATGATAACATGAAAACAATTAAAGCGATGACAAAACAACCTACCTTGATTTTGAAATTATCCAACAAAATTCATAAACACTTTTCATGTTCAATTTTAGGTATAAGCCCTGTCAATAGTATTATGACGATTCTCGCTAATCGTTATGCTCGATCCATTATTGTCGTGCGTCAAGTTTGACCTGTCCGTTTGACCTTAAATTTTAAAATTAGTTTGAGCTAATAGACTCACGGTGTGATTTAGTTAAAACAACGTGTTTCGTTACCATAAACACACAGTATCCAGTATTACTATAATTTATCTTTATAAATTAACTTAATATTGCCATTAAATACACAATGGATATGTCTGTTTGAAATTCAAGTTTTAAGGTCAAACCCGCAAGTCAAACTTGCTCCATTATGCCTGCATTTACACAATGTATTATATACACATCTAGTGTTGTAAACAGCCATTAGCACAAAAGTGAATGTAAACAGTAAATATTGTAATGCATGTTTGTACAATATTGGTAAAACTAATGAAACAAGTTTGATTTGTCGATTTGACCTTCAATAGCCAGTACGAAAGGTAAACACTGGGCTAACGTCCAGGAGTCAAAACTTGGCTACAGTACAGACCTGTCGAAAGTTTAACATTTACCAACAAAATGGAGTCTAAACTTGGCTGCCGGGTGGCCAAGCTATAGATATTGACAGCTAAAGTACAGACCTGTCGAAAGTTTAACACTGAGCTAACGAAAAAGGAGTCGGAACTTGGCTACCGAGTGGACGAGAGCTACGATACAGACCTTTCAAAAGTTTAACACTGAGCTAACGAAAAAAAGAGTCGGAACTTGGATGTCGGGTGACCGCGATATAGTTATGGACAGCTACGATGCAGACCTGTCTGAAAGTTTAACACTTAGCTAACGAAAAGCACTCCTAACTCAGCTACCGGGTGGACAAGAAATGGATATCAACAGTTAAAGTACAGACCTGTCGAAAGTTTAACACTTAACTGACGAAAAAGTCAAAACTTGGCTACCGAGTGGACGAGAGCTACGATACAGACGTTTCTAAAGTTTAACACTGAGCTAACGAATAAGGAGTCAAAACTTTGCTACCAAGTTAACATAATATAGATATTGATAGCAAGTGGCCGAAAAGCTGCTGAGAGATATATAGCAAAAAACTGTCAAAATACACGGTACAGACCTGCCAAAAGTTTAACTCTAAAAGCTATCTAAATTTTTCGACCCCGTGTTATCTAATTCCAGGCAGCTTTTCGGCAATTGCTATATATCTCTTGGCCCAAGTTTCACAATCATTCCTTAGCTAAGATTTTCCTTAACTTAAATCTTGCAAAATTTCAAATCTTCATAATTTTGTTCATTTTCAAGATATTGAGGAATTTAAGGTGTCATTTTTAAGATTACTTCTAGATTAAAAAATTGCATTTAGATTTGACAAAAATATTCACCAGTAGTTCCAAAAAGAGATTACAAAAATTTGCTAAATTTAAGTTAAGGAAAATCTTAGCTAAGGAATGATTGTGAAACTTGGGCCAAGAGATATATAGCAATTGCCGAAAAGGTAAATCTTAGCTAAGGATTGGACCTGGTAGTAGCTTTTCTGTAGCTAGCTGCCACTCGACAACCATGCTTAGACTTGGCTACTGTTAGCCCAGTGTTAAACTTTCGACAGGTCTGTACTGTAGGCAACGAAGGGCCGAAATAAGCCATCGATGTGGCGTAATTTTTTTAGCCCGGTATTAAACTTTCTACAGACATGTACTGTTACTTACAGGTCAAACAGGCCGACTCAAACAAGCCGATCCTTTCGCTACTTAATGAGTGATTATTTATTATCTTCGTTTAATAGGCAAACAAAATTGACCTGTCCGCTTGACCTTTAATCTATGTAATTTTTAAGGATCACTATATTTATATAAAGGGGAAACAGGTGTTTACTTCGTCTTCGTCAGGGAAACGGAACGTGCAATTTTTATGAATTAACTGTCAAACTTACCACTACCCATGTGTTAGGTGGATTCTCTTATATATGGGTAATTTTATGAAAGGTCAAACAGACAGGTCAATGCTGTTTACATATACAGGAAAATTAATGTATTAGCATTTCAAACGCATTACCGACATTGATCGCATTTCAATATTAAATACGAAAATAAAATAACAATGGATTCACGACCGTGTTTACTAACGGTTGTCACGGTAACGGTAATCGATGAAAAAGGCTATTGTGTCTCATGGGAGAATTTTTGTATATTAATTATTCTCAATCATCCTGTTTTGTCGACCCAGATGCAATAACGGACGCTTTATTTTATAAACATTATAAACACACTACAGCCATGTCGAACGTTTAGTTAACACTAAGAAGTCAAAGCTCGGCCGAGATAACTATAGAAACAGTACAGACCTGTCGAAAGTTTAACACTGAGCTAAGAAATAGTGCCAACTGGGCAGCTCATCTCGGCCCCTCATTATCAGCACATTTTACAGCTGCTAGCTATGATTCGGGAGCTTTTCGTCCAATAGCTATCCTTATCCTAACACCTCTGCAGCCGAATTTTGGCTCTTTTTCGTTAACTCGGTGTTAAACTTTCGACAGGTCTGTAATGTAGCAAGAGACTGAGAGGCTGCAGAAAGGTGTAGCTCACAAGATAGGAGCTGAGTTGAGTTGAGTAATGGTGTTTAACGCCCAAGTCAATAATATTTCAGTAATATCGAGACGCTACCAGCTATGATAGGCGAAGGTGCAAACAATTAGCCTGTACGTTGTGCTGCTGGCATTATACAGCAGGATTCTTTATTGTACCACGCCTACCGTGATACGGGACACATCCGACGCCTGTGCGTTGCGTTGATGGCATTATACAGCAGGGTTCTTTATCGTCCCAAGCCCACCGGGACACGGGACAAGTTCCATCCAAAAGAACAGTGACTTTCATTTCGTAATGCCGAGTGTTTGGCGAAAGAACAGCCGCTACCCACTTGCAAGTCTTGGGCCAGACCCGGTCGGGGTTTTAAGCCTACGACCTTCCACTTACGGAGCAAGCACTCTACCAACTAAGCTTCCGCAGTGGTTTGACGAGATAGGGGCCGATTCGAGCTGCAAGTTTGGTACCAAGTCGTTAGCTCAGTGTACAGCCTTGCTGTATAATGCCATCAGCGCAACGCACATGCAAAATGTCTGCACCTATAGCTTATAAGTGAAATATTCTTAAATTGGGCGTTAAGCACCATTGCTGACTCCAACTCCACCATACGATACTAACTGCACTTCTCTCTTATTTACTCCGAACAACAAGAAAACTTGAAAGTAAAAGTGGAACGTCGGGTAGGGTTTGGCAGTTCGGGAAACGTGAACCAAAATAAATAAGAAGCCTAGTTTATTTAAATATCGTTTAAACGCAATACAGTTCTATCGAAAGTTTAACGCTTAGCTAACGAAACACTGCCGAATACACGCCGCTATGCACATGGTTTCCATCACCATATAAAACTAACGCATTTCTCCTCTCTCTACTTCATTCCGAACAGCAAGAAAGAAAAAGTTGAACGTCAGATTGGGTTTGGCAGTTCGGGAAACGTGAACCAAAATAAATAAGAAACCTAATTTATTTAAATATCGTTTAAACGCCGTACAGTTTTATCGAAAGTTTAACGCTTAGTTAACGAATTATGATCAGTATCGAATACGCAGCTCAAACCAGTTAAATATTATTTGTACATGATACGTATGCCTCCACAGCTTTTCAGCAGCTGTTATCAATCATTCAGCACCCTTTCAGCCACTAGCATTTCTAATTTCGGCTATTTGGCAATCGGCTTTAGACCTACAACCACTTTTTTCGTTAGGTCAGTATCAAATTTTCAACAGGTCTGTACTTTAAATTATAGCAAACCTGTTTTGTAAGGTACATGTACATAAGAAAAACTCCGCATGCAATTTTTAAAAATATATCAAAAATATATAATTTCTGTCCATACATGTCTTAAAAAACTTAGAACTTTTTTTCTGATGTATGGTGCAATTTCAATAATATAATACCTGTAAAATTATTCCGTAAATCATTCCTGTCTTACCTGTATTTTTCAAATTGTCGCCATTTTGTAGTGAACAAAACAAATATTTAAATAGTTTCAAGGTTGACAGCGTTTTTCTTCCCTCTACAAAGCACTGTGATAAAGGTATAGTAAACAACATTGACCTGTCTGCTTGACCTTTAATTTAAATACTAGTACTTATTATGAACGAGGGGAACGTGCGTGTTTATTTCATCGGCATAATGAGAAACATAAACACTGTTTATGTATGAAATCCGAATCCTAACATCCCCCATATAATGAGTGGATTCTCCCATATGGATATTCCTCATAAAAGGTCAAGCTGACAGGTCAAAGTGGTTTGCCTATACCCGTAAGGGGATTATTTTTGTTTAACGGGCTGAAAGCCTGCCCCAGATTAGTTTTTTTTTTAAATCAATAGCGAGTTTTATCGCTTGTTAGTGTAATTAAGCTTCTCTGTGTTTAAATTTCGAAATGTTTGATTGAATGGGTTTTAAAACGCCCCACTCAAGAATATTGTGTAACAGGAAAGAGAAAAAAATGCAGGGTCGGACCGGGGATCGAACCCGGGACCCCCCCCCCCCCCCCGCACTATAGGCGAGTGCTCTACCCCTGAGTTACTCAGACCGCTACATTCCTCCCTTCCTTTTCTTGAATCGAAACCACCAACTTCCACCCTGGGACCAACCTGTTGGTCGGCCACTTCCCAGGGTCGGACGAGCCCCCATATGTAACAGGGAAGAGAAAACATAGCACTGTCGTGCTGTTGTACAGCGTAGTTGGGAAAATTGTGTTGTGGCAAGACAGAATATAACCGAAAATTCGGGGGGGTGGGGGGGGGTGGGGTCGATCTATGCATAGTCCGACGGATGTTTTTTTTTTTTTTTTTTTGGAAAAAGAAACAATGTACCAAACCATGTATTGCTGAACTAAATGGTAGAAAATAATAATTTCATAAATATATGAAAAAGACAATCGGTAATTAAAATTTAAAAATGTTGTTCTCGATCGTTTTGTCATTTCGGATAGAGAGAAAGTAGAGTTTTGCATATCTACCGTCGCTATGAGGGGGTACATTCTAGCGGTTGTATGTAACTGGATCATTTGCTGTTAATCTGGGTTTTAATTAACTGCTGATTATCACTCACAATATTCCCGTTTCATGTTAATGGTGAAGTATGTACAGTTGTTTTACCAGTTCCGAAAATTTACTACCGAATAATCTAAAATTTCAATCCCGTTCAATTAAAGGAATCGCAAAATAACTTTCTAAATTTGCGTCTACTTGAATGTATGGGCATTAATTGTTTAAATCTAGTCTAAAGAAATTCATTAAAATGGACCAGAGAGGCGAAAAGCCTATAGTGGTTTCTACAGACAGGTAACAGGTAAATAATATCAACTTCAACCGCTTCCTAAATCTATGTGCAGGACAGGTCGACAGATTGTTGGTGACCTAGTTTAACGATGTAAACAAATCGTGATCTTTCAAGAAAACATACTACCACGTGTTTTTGATGAAAGGTGTCGATATTTTGGAATCAGTAAACATTTGTATTATTACACCACATAAATTTTATTTCCTCTGCTTGTGGATGACGTCTGCAGCAGCGCTTATATGAAACCCTGTTCGGAACTGGTAAAACGACTGTATTTAAACTTTGAACACAACACTGTACGAATTATCTCCCTTTCACGAAAGTAAAATCTAATCGATAAACATTTTAAAATATGACACAATTGCCTCAACATTAAAATACGTTATCATAACCTTCAAAATAAGTTTAAATTTCCGTAGATTTCACGAAGAATTAATTAAACAACCTGCCGTTGCTGTTTATTTCATAAAAAGTTATGATTTTACATCATAGGACGCAAACTTCTCGAACTACTTTTTATTGTAAACATGAGATCAGTTCGCCAAATTGCAAAAATTAATAGATGCATCCCGTCGCAATATTTTACTAGATTCCGAAATGTATTCCGAAAATTTATTCCAAATGTGCATATGTAACCAAATGCATTACCCGTCTCAGAATACATATCTCACGATAAAACAGATATACTTCTTTCACGCTCATTTTTCAGGCGCACTATTTCCAGGTGTACTCATATCTTATAATTTCATAGCAAAGAAGCTCGATATCTTGGAAGAAAGCGATGGCAATGTACACGTTCACTTTGTTCACGCTGTACAAAAATGCAGGATCCGACCGGGGATCGAACCCGGGACCTCCCACACTATAGGCGAGTACTCAACCACTGAGCTACCAAGACCGCTACAATTTCTCACTTATAGAGATTTTACCAGATATATGTGAAGTGGTAGAAAACTGCGCCCAGGACAGTGTACAGGGTGGGTTCGTTTATGTGCCATCCTGCCGTGGCACCAGGCATCGGTTAATAAGGTTTTTAAGACCCCCGTTACTTTTATTCTATAAGCTAAATGCCGAGTGCTTGGCGGAAGAACAGTCACAACTTATTTTCAAGTCTTGGTCAGATCCCACCGAGGTTCGAACCCACGAATTTCCACATACGAAGTGAGCACTCTACCATCTAAGTTACCGTAGTCTTCAGTAGTCTTTCAAAATGAATTTCAATAAAGAAATAAATAAATAAATAAATAAAAATAGCAAATACATGCATCCAATGATTACAACTATGACTAAACAGATTAACAATGATGATGTACATAAAATACGAAACTGGCAACAATACTAGCTGCTGTAGTTGATCGATGCACTAAGCATGCAGTTGGAGCTTCAATCTTCGTTATCGGCTAAATAAGATCTTAACTTTTATAGTCATTACTCAATAACAATATCAGACATTGTAAATATATACGTATTATACAATGTGTATCTGAAGCAGAACTACACACTCCAATACTGACCTGTCGAAAGTTTAACACTGAACTAACAAAAGCAGTCTAAGTAAGCTCTGATGTCAAGTCGCCGCGGTGTGGATATCGAAATATACAGTACAGATCTGTCAAAAGTTAAACACTGAACCAACAAAAAACCAGTTTAAGCTCTGATGTCATGTCGCCGCGGTGTGGATATCGAAATATAATGTATGTATGTGAGTCAGAAACATAATATACCACCTCCAGTTGTTTAGAGCAAAATTTAGAGCAAAATAAATTTGAATGCTACATGTAGTGACTTCCGAAAGATACTAGTACATAGTGATTGTCGAAAACCATGTCGAAAGACAGCTAACGAGGGGTCGAATTTGGCATCAGATTCGGCAATAATTCGCCAGCTTAGTGTTAAACTTTCGACAGGTCTGTACTGTAATATTGCTGCACAATACAGCGCAATCTTCTCGAAACTTTAACACTAAGAAACCGAGACCGAGGTATGAGAACTCGGCTTTTGACCAAAAACCTGTCAAGAGATAGTTAACAGCTGTCAAACGGCTGCGGTAAGGGTCATTATTGTCTAGCCGGAAAGATGACCAGAGATACAGTACAGGTCTGTCGAAAGTTTAACACTAAAGTAACGAATTAGTAACGAATCGGATACTCCACTCGCCTCATGGTAACCTATATTTATTTTGGCAGCTGATATTTTTCTCCCAGCAGCTTATCGGCTACATGTACTTGGTTTCAATATCTCAACCATTTAGCAGCCGAGTTCGGCTACATTTCGTTAGCGCAGTGTTAAACTTTCGAAGGCCTGTACTGTACATTAGGTAGCAGATGTCTAAAAGCTAACGAGGGCAGATATGAGCTACCAATTTTGAAACTATTTCGCAAGATCAGTGTTAAACTTTCGATAGGTTTGTACTGTATAAAGATGAACGACTTGAGTGTAATCGACGCGATTTACACTGGTGTGGCGATTTACTGCTTAATTTCCGTACAGGCATGTCGAAAGTTTAACACTACGCTAAGACTTTCGTGCCGTATCGGCAGCTTAGCTCATTAGCTGTACATCAAATGCTTTTCGGAAGCTGTTAAAAAATATGTTTTTTTCAAAATTTTAACAAATATCTCTCCCCAGTCGTAAGATCACTAGCTATTCACATCGCGACCACTCGGCAGATTTCACATTTTTCCGTGAGCTCACTGTGAATTTTCAACAAATCTGAACTGCATATGAAGCAGAACTGACGTGGTGTTACTACACATTACAGTTCAGACCTGTCAAAATTAAAGTTAAACACTTAGCTAACAAAAAGTTATTCTAAGCTCGGCAGCCGAGTGACCGAGATGTGAATAGCGTTTTGACCTAAAAGCTGACGACAGATACATACATGTAGCAACTGTGGAAATTTTACAGACATAATATAGTAAGACCTGTCTATAAAGGTCACCCAAGGGAATCAGGAAAAGTGGCCTTTATGAGCAGGTGGCCTTTATGTACAGGTTCAAATAATATGAATAAGGAGCAACTGGGATACAATTCTACTGGCTTTTATAAGCAGATGACCCTTATATAGAGGTGGCCTTTAAGGCAGGCTGGACTGTATAAAGTAGCTTTTGATGTATAGCTAATACAGATATCGATAGATATAATGACCGAAAAACTGTCGAGAGATAGATAACAGCTGTCTAAAAGCTGTGAAAATATACTAACGAGGACGAGAGATGAACGGCACTAATTCTTTAAAAAGTTAAGTTAAAGTCTGTCCCGGAGCTTATCCCGGTTTCGGTGGCGTTAAGCGACTGAGAGTACAAGACTCTCCCCTGAATGGGACGCCGGTCCATCGCAGGGTTAACCCCCAGCATTTTGCTGGTACTCATTTATTTTTCAGCTGAGTGAACTGGAACAACGTGAAATTAAGTGTCTTGCTCAAGGACACAACACATCGCCCGGTCCAGGGATCGAACCCACGACCTTCGAATCATGAGTCCAACGCCTCAACCACTAGCCACGCGCTTCCACTAATTCTTTAGCTCAATGTTAAACTTTTGACAGGTCTGTACTGTATATCTTGTGGAAATTTTGCAGATATAATTTAAAGCAGTTTTTGATGTGTAGCTAATATGAATATCGATAGTTATAATGACCGAAAAACTGTCGAATAACTGTTGAAATATACATGTGGCTAACGAAGACGAGAGTTTCTTTAGCTTAATGTTAAACTTTTGACAGGTATGTACTGTATATCTTGTGGAAATTTTGCAGAAATAATATATATAGCAGTTTTTGATGTGTAGATAATATGAATATCGATAGTTATAATGACCGAAAACTGTGGAAATATAGCTACCGTGGACGGGAGATGAACGGCACTAATTCTTTAGCTTAATGTTAAACTTTTGACATGTCTGTACTGTATATCTTATGGATTATAATGACTGATGAGAACGGCAAATTAAGTTTAACCGACACGACTTTCTGCCTAATTACGTCCCATAGTGCCTCTAATAGCGTAATTAATCAATTTTGTTACAAGTTCACATTGGAGATTAGATAACATAGAACAGGTGCTTTACCATCTTCATAACTAATTATCCAAATAATTCCGCCATGTAGCACATGGTATTTGAATATCAGTCGCAAAAATTTGGATCAAGATATCCATAATCTACATTTTGATTGGGGAATATGTACCAAACCTTTTATCATTTCTGGTTTGATTGGAGATGTATATCGAGTTAGTTATGACAAAAGTGTTCAATATGACACAAGATATATGTCACCACTAGCGACTAGATGCCCCAATGGGTACATATAGGTCCTAATGAGAACCTGTCAGTTCGTTTATATCATCTCTAGTTCGATTGGAGATGTTCATTAAGTCAGCAGTCATGACAAAAGTATTCAAATATGTCACCACTAGCGACTAGATGCCCCAATGGGTACATATAGGTCCTAATGAGAACCTGTCAGTTTGTTTATATCATCTCTAGTTTGATTGGAGATGTTCATCAAGTCAACAGTCATGACAGAAAGTGTTCAATATGAAACAAGGTACTAGTAACTTCCACCACAAGCATCTAGACACATCAACCTTACCGATGGGTATGAAGATCCTAATGTGAATCTGTTAATTCGCTTGTCGAAGATCGGAAGTTTTCACCGGGCACTTCGGTTTCCATCACTATATCTGAACTGACTGCATCGATATTCGTTGGCTGAGTGTTAAACTTTCGACAGGACTCTAATAAAGAAAACGCAGAAACTCTAAATGTCAAAATAACCATTAACTACAATATTCGCAACAAGTGCAATATTTTGGCGGGTTTTGCGATAAACAAATTTTTTCTCTTGAAATCATTATATCGCTAACTAAATCAAGAACGTCAGTGTTTATAATAAACTTAAAACTACAGTACAGACCTGTCGAAAGTTTATTACTGTGCTAACGAAATGGAGTCGAACGCGACTGCTTAAGGATCGAGATATGGGTAGCTAAAGGCCGAAAAACTGTCGAGAGATAGATGGAAGGTGTGGAGATGTAGCTAACGATTGGCCGAGGTGAGCTGCCGGTTCGATTAGTTAAACTTTTGACAGGACTATACTTAAGAAAATGCAGAAACTCTAAATGTCAAAATAACCATTAACTACAATATACGCAACAAGTGCAATATTTTGGCGGGTTTTGCGATAAACATATTTTTTCTTGAAGTCATTATTATATTGCTTACTGAATCAAGAACATCAGTGTTTATAATAAACTTAAAACTACAGTACAGACCTGTCCAAAGTTTAACACTGAGCTAACGAAATGGAGCCGAACGCGGCTGCTTAGTGGTCGAGATATAGATAGCCAATGGCCGAAAAACGGCTGAGACATAGATGGAAGGTGTGGAGATGTAGATAACGCGGAGCCGAGATGAGATGACGATCCGGCACTAATTTGTTAGGTTGGAGTTAAACTTTTGTCAGGCCTGTATTGTAGAAATGATAATTACATTACGACATTACTGATGTATAGTGCATCAAGTTTTACCTGTCCCTTTTGACCTTTAATTTCAATATTAGAATTGGTTAATATACTGTGTGATTTAGGCAAGATATCATGTTTCATTTCCAAAAAAAACTTGGTACCTAGTGCAGCTATCGTTTATCCTGATATATAATGGCTATGTATATTTGAATACGCAATTTAAAGGTCAAACAGCCAGGTCAAACTTGAAGCACTATACTATAAACGAAAATAAACTGTGATATAAACATTCCATAAGTCTTTTGATAGTATAATATTTCAAAAAGATAAAAACCAGCTCTAAGTGAGTACTTATTTCAGATTTACTGTTGGAAATACAGTACAGCCCTGTCGAAATTTTCACGATGGATTCGATTTAGCTGCTAAGTGGACGAGACATGGATAGCTAGTAGCTGCCAAAAGATAGATACCAGCTACCAACACGATACAATGGTCAGCTGCCAACACAATTTCGAGATACAGCCAAACAGGGATCGAGATGATGAACGGTTTGTTCGGAACTAATTCGCAAGATTAATGTTAAACTCTATCTCGACAGCCCTATACTGTACTTTACTAATCTACTATAGTTTTCTGAAAAATAACTTCAGGGATGAAATATCTGATAATGTCGAAAACTCTTTTATCGCCAATATATCTTCTCAGCTAAAATTTCTTATTTCTCTTGGTACAGTTTCTTTAATGTAGTCAGAACTGTGGAAATTTCTTACCACAAAATAGTTAAGAAGGTCAAAACCGCGGTAGTTTCCTACCGTTTATGTTTCATTTTATACAGTAGCTTTTGAAAACAATTTTTCAGGGATAAAATATCTCGCGGTTAATGTCGAAAACTTACCTCTACTTATCAACTTGAGTTTCAGTTTAATATTTCCTTGATAGAATAACTGATTTTTTTTTAGTTTTAACAGTATTAAGTAGACTTATTTATTGATCATTATCATCGTTTTATTTTTTAAAACATTTTTTTTTCAATACTCTCCTACCTGATGAAATAACAGCTCAATCTTTGCCAGTCTAAACATCATCATTTCGTCATCATTTATTGTTATCCTCATTACATGAGATAAAGATTGCTATTGAATGTAATAGTGTTTTAATGAAGAGACCACTATGTAAGCTCAGCAGGGGTGCTCGCTCCGTAAGTGGGAGGTCGTAAGTTCGAACCCCGGCCGGGTCTGACCCTAGACTTAAAAGTGGCTAGTGACTGTTCTTTCGCCAAGCACTCGACATTACGAGATGAATGTTACGGTTCGGATGGGAACATAAATTAAACGAGGTCCCATGTCTTGGTAGGCTTGGCACGATAAAGAAGCTTGCTGTATAATGCCATCAGCGCAACGCACAGGCAAACTTTCTGCACCTTCGCCTATAGCTGGCGACGTCTCAATATAAATGTAATATTCTTGACTGGGACGTTAAACACCATTACTCAACGCAACTAAACTTAACTAAACGACCGTCTAGTGCTACAAAATCAAAACGGGTTTAGTCATAAGAGCACCTGACCTCACTTCCCTGATGGAATTCGCGTGTTTAATCTTATTGGTCTTTTTACTATGGGTTTAAAATTTTGACATGGATTAGTAAACATGCAATTTGTTTTGATTGTTAGAACTTTCTCAAATGAACTGATGACTATTGAAACAGAAATATACGTCTAACAAAGAGCAAATGAAATGAACATATTACTGATTATTAAGCTAACAGCTAAGATCCAATGCACATAGAAAACACTTTTGGGCAGCATGTATCTGCAAAGGACTCGTACAAAACGTTGGATAGCCCTTTCCGTTGGGACATAAGTTCAAAAAAGCAAATAGAATCTTATATAACCTACCTCACTCAATCGATTAGTGAAAAACATCCAACTCAGTAATATACAAATCCAATTTACAATAGAAAACCAATGCACCTCACCAGCATCATCAGAAGTACGGAAAATTCGATCACATCGTCTATATATAAAGCGTACAGGCTCTGAAATCTATATTTATATAGATAAACAACATTGACCTGTCCGTTTGACCTTTGATTTACATAATCATTATGGATGAGTACATTAAGTAATAGGGATCATGCGTGTATATTTCGTCTACCTGATGTGAACACTAATCATGGACAATGTGTATATGTATTAACTGCAAATCTTAACACTATATATATATGTATTGGGTACACCTTCCTATATGAATATTCCTAATGAAAGGTCAAACGGACAGGTCAATGCTGTTTGCTTATAATAAGTTGTGTTACGGTACAGGCCTGTCGAAAGTTTAACACTAAGCAAACGAAATATTGCCGAATCGAAAGACACCTCGGCTATACCTCTTAAATAATATCTCGAGAGTTTTTTTCCGGCACCTTGTATCAATACTTCGGCAGCTTTCCATTAGCTATCCGTATCTCGACCTCTCGGGTGATTCCTTTCTGTTAGCTTGCTGTTAAACTTTCGACAGGTCTGTACTGTATGTCCGTTAATATCATGTTAAGCCTCAGTCTACGCCAGAATTGATTTATTAATATTTAGTGCAGTCTACCATCTGATAATGGTAGCACTATTGTTTTTACTTCAAAAGAAGATTCTCTAAGCATTGATACATATATATATATGTATATAGGTTGTCCTGGGCTATTCTTGGTCAGTTTGTATAATTATAGGTATTGTAAATGTATTAATTTTCAGAATTTCCCTTGTTTCATCATAGAAAGAATTTTATTTCAGAGTATTTTTATATACTGTAATTATAAATTATACCAGTTTAATTTTACAGCACTAGATGGTCGTTTCGGAATACCATTCCTCGTCAGTAGTGCTAGTGTGACCAAAAATTGTGAAACCAATTTTTTTCAAGATGTTGAAAAGATACCCAAATAATCAAAATATATTTTACCAAATACATGAAGGATTATACCTTAGTTTTAAGGAATATCAGATTGTAACTGGCAGCAAATTTAGACAATTGTATATTTTTCTGACAATAATACACAATTATTGCCTACAGAGCATGAGAGATATTCTCGGGAAACATCACCGGAAGAGATACCGGCTAAGTATATACTGCGAAATCATGGAAACAGTTCATTTCAGATTATACCAATTTTATTTTAAAGCACTAGACGGCCATTTCGGAACAATTTCTCATCAGTAGCGCTCGGGCCAAAATTGTGTAACGAAAAGGTTTTTTTTCGAGATGTTGAAAAGGTACCCAAAGGACCAAAATCTATTATATTAAATTAAGCTAAGGAAAAACTTTGGTTGGTTGATTGGTTGAATGTTGCTTAACGTCGCATCAGGAATTTTTCAGCTTTTCGCGACGAGAACTATTTTATTAATCTCTATGGATTAATCTATGAACGTTTTCGTGTATGCATGTGACGTGCGAATGTGTTGTATGCCATGTATATGGTCTACCTTGTACTAGCGCTAACTCAGAGCGACTTTAACGTGCTAGCTCACAGAGTCAGTACGCCGCAGACAAGTGTACCACTCTTCCATTATACTAATAGGTTAACCAGTTAAGGCCAACGGCGGAAATACATGTACTTTGCATAAGGGAGTATACCAAAACATTTTCTTCATAATGAAGATAATTATTACCATAAAACCGCATTAATACTGATAATGAGTTGAAAATCATTTTATATTGTGTACGTAAAACCCCATTTAATTAATCATTTTATTATTAAAGGGCTAGATAAGGACTCCTGGAATGACGAGCGTCTTCAGAAGAAAATGTCAATTCAAGAGAATAATTCTGGTCAGCAGGTGGAATTTTAAAGTGGGCGTGTTACGACTGATTCGGAATTTTCGCTGCTGTTTTTGACCAATTTTACAAATAACAGGCTTGAATTAAAACAGTAATTTCAGACTCTAATAAGAAATTTTTATAATAATAATGAAAAATATTGAAATTATATGTAAGATTTCATGTTGCTATGGAAACGTAATACATTGTAATCTTTTTGCATTGTTTTCAAAAGTTCTGAGAAAATCATCGACTTAAGTATGGGTACTGGACAACAAATTATTGTAATATGTAAAATCTTGAAAAAATGTGAAATAGAAATGACTGTAATTTAAATATTTTCCGCTTGATGCCATAACTACAAATTCTCTTTGTCTCAGAATTTTTTTCAGTAAAAATTTAGATAATAATAAAAAATAAAATAAATATAAATAATAGTGATAATAAAATATTTAAAAAAAATGGGCTCAGATGGACCAGAGGAAACGGACTTGGTTTTAAATTTGAATGCCAACCTTTAATTATTTACCAACTGAAATTACAATGTAAATATAATAATATATTGTTATGTAAAATACAGACCTGTCGAAAGTTTAACACTAATATAAGCTGAGTGAGTCGAGTTGAGTAATGGTGTTTAACGCCCCAATCAAGAATATTTCACTTATACCGAGACGTCGCAAGCTATATAGGCGAAGATAAAGAAACTGTGCCTGTTCGTTGCGCTGATGGCATTATACAACACAGTGCTTTATCGTGCCAACGGGACCTCGTTTTTTTTAAGCTCCCAACACTAAGCTAACACTTTATAGTTGAAGATCTGCTGCCGAGAGACCGAGATGTAGATAGCATAGTGACCAAAAAGCTTCCAAGATCAAAAACAAACATACTATATATACCATGTCCGAATCACAATCCAGAAGCAAAGTAAAAACTTTGAAACTGACAAGTTTGGTTAAACACGTGAACTTACACCAAGGAACTGAGGCCGGGTGGTCCGGAAGTGTAAGTACCTCCTGTTTAGCTAGCTACACCCGCCAGGTACGTAATCAATTTTGAGTGAAAGGAACATAGAACTATGGTACGTAAAATATATCCAGAAAAATCTTGGACACAGAGACACAAAACTCACCAACAATACTGTGATGAGCGTCATAAAACTTTTTGAGGGCTCTGATAATATAAGCCTAGGCTTACAATTTCCCTGGATCAACAATTTATTTGTAAGCAACTTGCTTGGCTCTATAAAGTTCTTGTAGTGGGAACAAGCTCTACCATAGCGTGATAATTGGGAAACAAATACACCATAAGCAGGGAAAACAGGTTTATTGCTGCATAGATAATAAAAGTTCAGGACTTGACCATTTAGTTGTCATGGAAGTTCCAAATTAGTTCGTCTCACTTTTTCCGGAAAACTGTCGAAGTCATGACGTCATAATTACCGCGAAAACAGTTATTTGCTACTAAAAATAATATCGATTGCCTTGGTAATTAAATGACCCGATCGTGTTATCATTCTGCACCAAATGTACCTTAAGCTTATCATGTTATTAATACATGCTTACGGCAATAGAAATCACTTTCTCAGTTTCGGTCGACCGGGGTCTAACCTACAACGGTGAGATCTATACAGACCTTCATACAGATTCTTGTTTGTAAAATGTCACTTTCCGAAGATTGATGTTCTGTTTCAGGTAAACCAATTCCTTCAATTATAATTATCCCCGACTCGAGTTGGCAGCTTCGATTAAAGTGAAACACAATTACCCTAATCTACGTTGTTTCCAAAATTGAATATTTTCTTCATCCAAATTTGAAAATAGAAATGTAAAAGAGCAAAGAGGGTTTTTTTTTTAAGAAATTTAAACTTTTTCGGAACAGAAAACAAACAGGTATATCCAAAAACGAAAAAAATGTGTGGAGATATCAAAAGGTTGATGGTATTATAACAACAGGAAATAACAATAATATCAACAGCAACATCGTCAACAACAATAAAAACAAAAACAACAGCAATATCATCAACAACAACAACAACAATACAAACAAAAACAACAGCAATATCATAAACAACAACAAAAACAACGACGACAATACTACTTCTACTAACACTATCACTAATAATAATAATAATAATAATAATAATAATAATAAATTATTAAACATAGGTTTACTGACATTATATATATAGTAATTAATTTTAAAACTGTTTAATTTTGCAGGATTTGACGTCCTTTTCGAAAACAATCTCTAAATGAATATCTTTAATAATTTCGTATGAAATGGTAGTTAACCATCCCAAAGCCCTAAGAAACATTTTAATTTTTTGTTAAAAAATGTAAAAAATAATAAAAAGGTTAAGAAAATGATAATAGTAATTGTAATCACTTACCATGCTTACTTGTGTTATTCCCACGATAAATGAATTTTTATATTTTGGCATAAAAGTGTATTGCCACCAATCTTTGCATCAAACGTGTTATTTTTCGGCAAAGGGTCACAGAGGTCATAATTGAAAGGCATGCATAATTAATGAGGAGAGGGTTAACATTTACCTGCAGCGATATCACATACCTTAGAAGGTCATTAACTTTGACAGGTTTAAGGTGTTGCCTAGAAACAGAACATAAACAATATAAAAACGCTCAAAGTGAAGAAAAATTGTAAGAAGTATTTGAAAGTACAGATATAACTTTTTATATGAAAACAAAATTTATTTACACCCTTACGAAATGCATGACTGTACTTTTTATCGCGTCAATATCATGTTTTGTCATGTGGTCCTTTTGAATGTCAATATAAAATGAGACATTCACAATTAACACATGACAGACGCCTTAAACCAAGCAATAAACAATATAAAAACACAGAAGGTGAGCAAAAACTTTGTAAATACTAGTCAAGCCTGTCTATAAAAGTCACTAAAGAAAACCAGTAAAAATGGCCTTTATGGACAGGTCACCTTTATATACAGGTTCAAATAACAGGAATAAAGAACAACGGGTGCAATTCTACTGGCCTTTATAAGCAGGTGACCCTTATATAGAGGTGACCTTTGAGGCAGGTTGGACTGTAAATATAAAGAAAACGTTACTTTATCGTGTAAGATTCTAAAACAAAATTGTTGTAGTTATTCACAAGACAAAAAAGCTTGATTCAATCATGTGAAAAAGCGTTTAAAACGCATTGGCAATATAAGAGAGATTTATTTTTCAACTCATTGGGGGGGGGGACACATTTTCTCATTATCAAAAAAGAATTACCGTCCAATTTACCGCTTTCTGTCGGAAGTATGAAATCTTGTTCTGACATAGTGTTTTAACCCTCTACAGGAAGTTGGATAGTAGGGGAACCGGTTATGTTTTCTGACAGGAAGTAGTCTAAACCGTCCAAGGAAGCTGGGGTTACTCGAACAAAACATGAATAAAAAGAAAAGTTACGTTTGCAAAAACCAGCATAACCTAGCATGTTTCTTTATTTACATAATCTTGTCTCGATGATGTTAAAAAAGAAAAGAACGGTTTCATTTAAAACGGATACTTTCGCGAAATTAATCTTAAATTTGTGAGAATTTTACTCGGCGCTGAAAAGAACATCGTTTGCATCATAACAGATTATATAAAGATTCTTTTATTCCGTATTTTCTTTATAATTAAATTGCAGCGCATATCTATATTGGTTAGGATATTCCTGAAGTAGAACCTACTGTTTTTGTTTTAGTCCTTATGCTGTTAAAAATTAAGTAATGATTGATTTTGATATAAACAGCTGACTTATATATAATTACATGCGTCTAAGCAGAAGTAGCGAAATTCATCAAACATATTATTTGGCACCAACATCCAACACTCCTTAGCGAAAAACTTCAATATATGACTATGTGCAAAGTTCAAATGCACCAGTGACTTTCAGGGAGAACTTTTAGTACCATGGGATTCAGATATACATGCACGTGTATTTTTCAATCCTGGATATAAAAATGTGCCCCGCAGCTTGAGACCCAGTAACCGGCCTTGGCATTTGCATTTTGGTTTCATATCTTTTTTTCAATTTGTTATTTCATTTTCTTTGAAGAAGCCTAGTTCCAAGTCTCGCTAGTGCAAATCCTATTGTGAGAAAGTTTGTGAGTTCACTTGCCGAAAGCAGGTGGTTTTGCTAATATTCTGGTTTGCCTTCGCCCCTGAAAGAATTTTGTCTGGAGCGTAAAAGAGCATTTCACCACGCCATTATACTCATATATGTATACTACCTGGCCCCGGTTTCACAATCATTCCTTAGCTAAGATTTACCCAAACTTAACTTAGCAAATTTTTGTAATACAGTCCAACCTGCCTTAAAGACCACCTCCTTATAACGACCATCTGCTTATAAAGGTCAGTTAAAAAGTATTCCACTTCTTTATTCATATTATTTGAACCTGTATATAAAGACCACCTGTCCATAAAGACCACTTTTACTGGTTCCCTTAAGTGGCCTCTATAAACAGGTTTGACTGTATCGTTTTGAAACTACTGGTGAATATTTTTGTCAAAACTAAATGCAAATGTTTTAATCTAGATGACACCTTAAATCGTCAGTGCAGACCTGTCCAAAGTTTAATCATCATGACAAAAATACTAATATGGCTGAGTCACAATCGTACAATCAAGAGGCAAAGTAAGAAGTTTGAAACTGATAAGTTAGGTAAACACGTTCACTTTCACCAGGGAAGTGAGGCCGGGTGCTCTGGAAGGGTAAGCACCTCCTGTTTAGCTAGCTTCACCCGTCATGCATGTAATCAAAACTAAGTGAAAGGAACATGAAACTATGGGACGACAAATATATCCAGGGCAATCCTGGACACAGAGATATCAAACTTATCAACAATACTGTAAATATTACACGATTGAATACTCGGAAACTAATTTCGGTCCCATCGTTACCTATTTACGCTAGCTGCTATTTAATCAGTATCTCCCTGCAGCTTTTCGAACACTAGCTATCCATGTTAGCGCCACTGGGCAGCCAGACAGCTGCTATATATTCAATAGTATCTCTCGGCAGTTTTTCAGCCGCTAGCTATCTATGTTAGGGCCACTGGGCAGCCAAGTTTCGACTCATCTGCGTTAGACCTTTGGTAAACATCCGACAGGGGTAGTTTCAGTGCAGCTGCGCTATCTCTCTGCAGCTTTTCGACCAACACCTTGTCATATATTCCACTATGGTAGCTCATTTAATTTGGTAGAGTGCTTGCTCTGTAAGTGGGAGGTCGTGGGTTCGATCCCCGGCCGGGTCTGACCCAAGACTTGAAAGTGAGGAGTGACTAAAAAATGAGGCCCCGTGTCACGGTTTGCTTGGCACGCTAAAGAACCCTGCTGTTTACTATCAGCGCAACGCACAGGCAAAATCCCTGCACCTTCGCCTATAGCTGGTGACGTCTCGATATAAGTGAAATATTCTTGACTGGAACGTTAAACACCATTACTCAACTCAACACATTATCTCGGTGTTAAACTTACTGCATGTTTGATATGAATTACAATGTATGATAAATGTTTGAAGCCATAAAGAGATTGCCTATAAATGCCTTTTTAATTTCCTAAAATACTGTTTTATCTTTAAATAGTGAGTATGTTATACTACCTGTCTGTAATGTATATCAGATGTACTGAATTAGAGAGGTTTTGGTGACCGATTTATCGAGAGAGAGAGAGAGAGAGAGAGAGAGAGAGAGAGAGAGAGAGGGGGGAGACTATGTGTGATTTATGTAGTTATTGGGGCCAAATGATGAATACATCATTTTCAATAACCTGATCAGAGGTTTTTCACAAATAGCGCTTGGTGACCGATTTGTCTAAAGCAAGAGAGAGAGAGAGAGAGAGAGAGGGGGGGATAGTGGTGACCGATTTATCTAAAGAGAGAAAGTGTGTGTGTGTGTGTGTGTGTGTGTGTGTGTGTGTGTGTGATTTATGCAGTTATTGGGACCAAATGATGAATATATCATTTTCAATAACCTGATCAGAGGTTTTTAACATAGAGCGCTTGGTAACCGATTTGTCTAAAGCAAGAGAGAGAGAAAGGGGGTGGTGGTGACCGATTTGTCTAAAGCAAGAGAGAGAGAGAGAGAGAGAGAGAGAGAGAGAGAGAGTTTGTTTACCGAGATGTCTGAAGCGAGAGAGAGAGAGAGAGAGAGAGAGAGAGAGAGAGAGAGAGAGCTTGGTAAACGTTTTGTCTGCGACAAGAGAGAGGGCTTTTTAACCGAGTTGTCTATTATAGCACGAGAGAGAGAGAGAGAGAGAGAGAGAGAGAGAGAGAGAGAGAGAGAGAGCTTGGTAACCGAGTTGTCTGAAGTACGGTCGCTTATAACATCGCATCTCATTTAAACTAATTACTTTCCAATAAAGAAATATCATCAAAGGTAAAGACAATTTAAATTGTCTTTTATTTTCCAACAGAATGAAAATAAAAAAAATAACAAATTACATTATTAAATCAAATTATTGGTTTTACTAAAATTTATTGCAACAGCAATCCTATAATTATATAATTTATGTTAGTAAGTCTGTTATTAGAGTCACATGAATATGTAATAATATAAATAAAATAGTTTTTATTCCCTTTATGAATTAAAAAAGTATCTTACCTTCAATATCAGCCATAAATTGTAGGTTAAAAAAATCCACGTGTTGAATTTTCTATTGAAAGGCAATATGTTCCATCAATAGGAGCTCTTTTTGGACGGGACCATTGCGGTAGCTCAATTGGTATAGAGTGCTCGCTCCGTAAGTGGGAGGTCGTGGGTTCGGTCCCCGGCCAGAGCTGACCAAAGACTTGAAAATGGGTAGTGACTGTTCTTTCGCCAAGCACTCGGCATTACGAAATGAAAGTCACTGTTCTTTCGGATGGTAAGGTCCCGTGTCTTGGTAGGCTTGGCACGATAAAGAACCCTGCTGTGTAATGCCAACAGCGCAACGCACAGATTTTACACGTCATGACATTGTAAACACAATTTTGAATATTGCTTCTGATAGAAATTCTTGACATGACAAGCACATTGTGTACAAGGCACATAAAACATAAGAATGTTCAAATTCTACACGTTGTGACAGTTTTATGTTTGTTCAACATTTGAAGATACTTTTGTAGAAATTCAAAATTCTTCACATAACAGGTACATGTACATTGTGTAAAAAGCACATCACTGATAACCAATTTGCAAGTTACGTTCCACGAATCTTACAAACGTGTTTAGTTTAATTGTTGATCCAGAAATATTGCTAGACTAGGCTTATCAGGACCATAAAAAATTATGGCCACCATACAATATTGTTGGTAAGTATAATGTCTCTGTGTTAAGGATTACCCAGGATATATTTGACGTCCCATGGTTCCATGTTCCGTTCACACAATTTTGATTACACACATGGCAGGAGTATCTAGCTGAACAGGAGGTGCTTACTCCTCCCTAGCACCCGGCCTCACTTCCCTTGTGGAACTTCACGCGTTTTATCCAACTTGTCAGTTTCAAAGTTTTTACTTTCCTTTAGTATTTGTGATTTTGACACGGATTAGTATGGTTGTTTTTTATTTTAAATTGACAACTATTTTCGATTGTGTGGTTTGCCATTTCAAGTTTTTATTTTACTTTGCTTTGGGATTGTTGGTTGGGCATGGATTAGTCTGTTTGTTCTGTTGAACTTGCGTTTAGATCAAACCTCAAAACTAAGATGGAAATTCTTTTCGTTTGGAATAATTTCAAAATTGCTTATGCGACATAAAAAAATATGACGATTTTACATGCTGTGAAGAAAGTGTGATAATCCTGTTATTAGATAAATGCTTTAATAATGCTTAATCCTTTAAATGATTTCATAATTGTGTTGCATACGTACCTTTGACGTCAGTGCAAAAATTGCACACAGCGTATAAACTATTTTTTAGAGATTAATAAGAAATAAAAGCGCCTGGAATAACCTAAATATCGGTAGTAACGCGACACAACTTTACATGCTTAGTAGAAAGAGTATAAAGTATAGATAGCTTGTTAATAAATAAACGCTTTGCTAAGCTTAAATTCCGTTCATGATTTCATAATTGTGTCAGTGCTTTTGACGTCAGTACAAAAACTGCAGATAATAGAATCCAGACATTTGATAGGCGCCCTGTACTGGCTGACACTGAACATAATTTACCCTCGAGCTTATAAACGGTCAACTGGCTATGAAACCACTGCGGTTCATCAATAGGTAGAGTGCTCGCTCCTTAAGTGGGAGGTCGCGATCGTGTACGTTGGTTCGAACCCCGACCTGGTCTGACCCAAGACTTGAAAGTGGGTATGTTCTTTCGCCAAGCACTCAGCATTACGAAATGAAAGTCGCGGTTCTTTCGGACTTAAAATAAACGAGGTCCCGTTTCACGGTAGGTATGACACGATAAAGAACCCTGCTGTATGACGCCATCAGCGCAACGCACGGGCAAAATGTCTGCACTTTCGCCTGTAGCTTGTGACGTCTCGATATAAGTGAAGTATTCTTGACTGGGACTTTAACACCATTACTTAACTTAATTAATGTAAAGGTTGCTAAAGTGAATATTAAAAAAAAATTGTTTAGTACAATGTAGTTCAACAACATACAAATGCTCTCAAAAATACTTGATCACCTCTTGAATTTTATGAATAAAATAATCTTTGAGATAAATAAGAAAAATTGTCTCGTAAGGGTTAATAGTTCTAAAAACATACAATACTCTAAAAAAGTGAATCACCTCTTGAATTTATTAATAAAATAATCTATGAGTTAATTAAGAAAAATTGTGCTGTCAGGGTTAACAGTTCAAAATCATACAATACTCTAAAAAAAAGTTGATCACCTTTCGATTTTGTTAATAAAATCATGCTTGAGATTAAAAAGAAAAAAATGTTTGGTCGGGAAAAGCCGAAAAAGTGTTGACGTGACGTAAAAGAATATGACATTTAATTTTTCTGGGTGAGTAGAAAGGGTATTTATCTATTGTGTATTATTACCTAGACATCAATGATAAAGGATCGGGTGATCTGCATGTGGTGTTACCTGCGATATTGACGACAAGTGCGTTGGTTGGTTGAATGTTGCTTAACATCAGCGATTTTTTAGCTATTCGCGATGAGAACTATTTTATTAATCTGTATGGATTAATCTATGATCAATGTTGTGTATGCATGTGAAGTGCGAGTGTGTGTTATGGTCTGCCTTGTACTAGCGCGCACCCAGGACGACTTAAACGTGCTAGCTCACTTCCCCAGTCCAATATACTGATACCAGGTGAACCAGTAAAGGCTAACGGCAAGGAAAACTCACTTCCTCACATGTGGTCTGGGCGGGACTCGAACTCACAGCGGTGAGAGACCCTGGAATTGATATCTATTAGGCCCCCGTAATGGTCGCTAAAGTGAACATCAGTACAAAGCACAAATAATCTAAAAAAACTTAATCACCTCTTGAATCTGTGAATAAAATAATCCTTGGGATTAAAAAGAAAAATTGTCTCATCAGGAAAAGCTGTAAAAGTGCTAGTGTGACGTAAAAATATAACAGGTAGAGCAGAAGGAGAGAAGTGTAGCCAGCTTAAGCTTGGTGTAAAGAAACGCTATAATAAGGGTTTTATCCTTTATGTATTGACGTCAGTACGAGTCTTGAAAATTGAAGGTGATAAATTCTAGGTTTTTTGTTTCTTTTCCTCAAATGAGCTCCAACTGGTTATCTTTAACACCTGTGTATTGGACTGAACTGAGTGCGCTGCAATATTAAATGCAAGCACTGGTTTTCTCGGCACCATTATAATTGAATTCAGGGGCAGTTTTTGAACCAGAGAAAAAAGGACAGAATTGTAGCCAGCCTGGTGTGAAATTGACACTTTAATAAGGTTTATCCTTTATGTGAACTTTCCATTTGACGTCAGTACAAAAATGAAATTGAAGAGAATAAAATCCAAGTTTTTAAATTCTTTTGCCGAAATGAGCTCCTACTGGTTATCTCGGCATCAACATTATGAACTTGTGCACTTTCACATTAAAGGTCACCATAGTGCACATTGGAAGAAGCAGAATATATAATTATGAATATATGTCTCAAATTCACATCACTACTTGGTTTTTTTTTTTTTTTTTTTTTTTTTTTTTTTTTAAATTTTAGTTTCAGATTTTGATTGAAATTTTTATCCAAGGACTACTAATGAGGAATCGTTTTCCGACACGATCGTTAGGTGCTATTAGGTTGACAGTGATATAATATGCAATTTAAAACCTCTAGACCAATATTTCTTCTGGTAGCTAGGTTAAGCAACTCCGAGGATATCAATAAACTTAGTAGCCAACACTTTTATATTCTCAAGACTTGAAGGTGGGTAGTGAATGTTATTTCGCCATTTCGTTATGAAATGAAAGTAAGTTCTTTCAGATGGGCGCTGGAAATAAACGAGGTCTTGTCACGATAGGCTTGGTACCATAAAGAACCCTGCTGTATAATGCCATCAACACAGCGCGCGGGTAAAATTTCTGCATAAGCTGTCTACATCTCGATATAAGCGAATTATTCTTAACACTATTACTCAACTTAATTCGTTTGCGTTGGTATCAAGAGTTATGGTTCTTGTAGACTGCAGTATCTATCTTACTAAGATAGAGTCGGTGGGGTTATTTCTCTTGAAACTATATAACACGGGTCTGTCGAATGTTCTAAAGCATTGAAATGACGAAAGGAAGTCAAAACACGGCTGCTAAATTACGGAGATATTGGATATTGATAGCAATTTGCCTTAAAGTTGCCAAGTTATAGCTAGCAATGGACTTAAATCAATTCCATTTGCAGTTTTACAGTAACAGGCCACGGTTTCACAATCATTCCTTAGCTAAGATTCTCCTTAACTTAAATCATTCAAAATTTCAAATCTTTATATTTTTGTTAAATTTTTAGATATTGAGGGAATTAAGGTGTCATTTTTAAGATCTAGATTAAAACATTTGTAATTTAGTCTTGACAAAAATATTCAACAGTAGTTCTAAAAGAGATTACAAAAATTTGCTAAATTTAAGTTAAGGAAAAAAGAATGATTGTGAAATCGGGGCCAGAGCTGTGGAATGTTCAATACTAGGTTAACGAACGAATTAGTGCCGAATCGGCAGCTCATGGTCATCTTGGTCACTGACTATCACCTTAAGTCAATTCATTCATTTTCTGTTTAGAAATAGGTTAAGTAATAGTGAAAAACGTCCAAGTCAAGAATATTTCACTTATATCGAGACGTCGCCAGCATATAGGCGATTGTGCAGAAATTTGCCTGTGCATTGCGTTGATGGCATTATACAGCAGGGTTTTTAAGCGTGCTAAGCCCATCGTGACACGGGACCTGTTTTATCATAAGTTCCCATCCGAAAGAACCGTGACTTTCATTTCGTAATGTTGAGTGCTTGGCGAAAGAACAGTCAATACTCACTTTCAAGTCTTAGGTCAAACCGGGCCGGGAATAGAACCGACAAACTCCCACTTACGGAGCGAGCACTCTGCCAACTGAGTTACCGCAGTGGTTTATTTTATTTTTTAGTTTAGGGTATTTTGGTTTTTAATCTGACTGCTGCTGGTGCTTAAAACCAATTTTAATAAAATTTGAACTATTTTAATTTTGTGTTAAATCTTAAGTTAAAATGATGTCACTTATATTGAGTCTGTCACTTATAGGTTGGCAAAGGAAACCGGAGTGACTGGGAATTACCATCGATTTTCGACAAGCGAGGTGAAAAAATAGTATCTACATAGAGTATGATTCAAAAGAGTGCGGTGTAATATAAGACGCCATGATACGTAAGCAGGCTCTTTGGATCACTGAGTCACCAATGATCCATGTTTGTTTTGCCATGTCTGGATGTCTATATAGTGCAGACCTAACAAAAGTTCAACACTCAGCTAATTATTAGCCCCCGAAAACTGACGACAGATCTAAAGCAGCGGCCGAGATATACTATCGAGTGACCGGGATCAGGTGCCTATTCAGCGCTAATAGGTTAGCGTAGTGTTTAACTTTCGGCAAGTAGACCTCCACTGTATGTTATACATATCGACAGTCTGTGAAACAAGAGTTATCCCCCTTCGACTATTAACCTCCGTGTTTTGGAGACGTTCATCTAGTCGGTCGTGTTACGTTATCCTACCATCATCAGTTTAATTGGAGGTGTTCATCGAGTTAGTTATTACCCATGCTTACGATCTCTTGGTTGACTGGGTTATTCCTTTATCGGTCACAAAGAAACCTTATCATCACCAGTTTCATTGAAGATGTTCATCTAATCGGTCACTACGATTTTGATCATCTTTGGTTTAATTGGAGATGCTCATGGTATCTAGTCAGTCACTAACAAATCTAACTAACTCCGGTTTTATTGGAGATGTTTATCTAATCGGTCACTACGAAATCTGACCATCTTTGGTTTAATTGGAGATGCTCATGGTATTTAGTCAGTCACTATGAAATCTCACTATCTCCGGTTTAATTAGAGATGCTCATCTAGTCAGTCACTATGACATTTCGCCATTTTTAGGTTGAACGGAAATGTTTATCTAGCCTGACATTATGAAATGTTACAATCACCAGTTTAATTGGAGATGTTCTTCTAGTCCGCCACAATGAGATATTGTCATTTCCGGTTTAATTGGATATGTTTATCTAGTTCGACATTATAAAATATTACCATCTCCAATTCATTGAAGTTGTAGTGTAAGATATAATGAGGTCTTTTTAAAATAATTTCCTCAAAAATAAATGATCACAAAAAACTGGTATGATATCTCCATGGAAATGAATTCCTTCCTGCTTCCTGTTATTATGTTTCCAGCCTATCGGATAAAAAGACCCTGGTTTAAAGTTCACAACCCACCACGTCTTTCACATTCAGGACAGATCTTTATGTGAGAAAGGTGGTCAATTTTCTTGCCGAAGGTCGTCATTAGCCCCACCCCCTCCCCTGAACCACCAACAAAGAGAGAGAGAGAGAGAGAGAGAGAGAGAGAGAGAGAGAGAGAGAGAGAGAGAATTTTATTCATTCAATTATTAGTACGGTAAATGATAGTAGAAATTTAGAATATTTTAAATAATTAACCTCTGTATTAAAGATAAATCAGTGATTGATCCAGGACCCCCGTTTACGATATTTAGTGATTTTAGGTCAACACATCATTGATGTTAAAGATTCTGATCTATGTCAAGTAGACACGTGACACGTGACCAAGTTTAAGACCTTACAAATAGATAAACTAAACCAATAAAAGTTATCGAGATGATATTGAGAAAATAAACTTCCTGGTTGGTCTTCTCTCTCTCTCTCGCTCTCTCTCTCACTCTCTCTCTCTCTCTTAAATCCTTTCTTTCCTTTATTTCTTTCTTTCAATCTACCTTCCTGTCTTTCGTTCTTTTTTACTTTCTCTCATCTTTTCTTTTTAATTATTCTGTTTTTCTTCCTTTTTTCCTTTCTTTTCACTCTTTTCTTATTTTTAATTCTTTTTTTCCTTTCTTTTTGTCTCTCTTTCTTCCTTTCTTTTTTTATCTATTCCTACTTTCCTTTCTTCTTGAATTTCACGAAAAAGCATACAGATTAAATCTAGTACTGTGTAGCCCAAGAAAATACTATGTAATTATATAATAGGTAGTACAATTAAAACCACAAAAACCAAAGTTAAATAGACCAGACAACAACATATGAGACAGAAAAAGGAAAAAAAGACCAAGACAACACAAGACAAAGCAAGACAAGACAATACAGGTTAAGGCATAACAAGACAGAACGAGCATCATTATGAAACTCGACTTGGACCGACATTGGATTATAATAACCAAAATAATGTATAGTGGTGTGATTATGGGGATGAAATCCGTTTGCGTCATTTTAGCGACCTATTGCGCCACAACCTATTTCCGCCACTAACTTTTAAAAAAAAGCATAGTCATTTTACGCCAATATGGTACCCAACTGTCTCGCTTTATTGAGAGTGCAAGGGAGATATATAAACAATAGTTTTAACATCGCCATCGTGTTGTTCACCACTCTATTTGACAATTGCTTTTTGAAACTTTTGTTCGGCATGATCAATTTTTGCAATTCGTAAAAGGAAAACACACTACTACCGCAAATCGTAAGTGGGAGGTTGTGGGTTCGAAGCCCCCAAAGAATTGAAAGAGGTAGTGACTGTTCTTTCGCCAAGCACTCGGCATTACGAAATTAAAGTCACGGTTCTTTCGGATGGGAACTTAAAATAAACGAGGCCCGATTCACGGTGGGCTTGGCACGCAAAAGAATCCTGCTGTATAATGCCATCAGCACAAAGCACGGGCAAAATTTCTGCACTCACGCCTATAGCTAGCAATGTCTCGATACAAGTAAAATATTCTTGACTGGGACGTTAAACACTATTACTGAACTCAACTCCACTACTACCGAAAATTGTGATTTGAAATGAAATTGCTTATACAATGAAAACCAGATGTGGCGACATCTTCTATTGAAATTCAACCTGTCTAATTAAACTACTGATATTAGGTCTTTTTGCTTCACATTTCAAGCAAAAGATAATTGTATGTAAAGACCACCTGTCCATTAGACCAATGTAAAAAGCCCTTTGCTTCATATTTTAAAAAAAAACCACCTCTATCTAAAGACCGTCTGGTCATGAAGACTAGTGTTTTGAGCTCCTTTTCCTTCATATCAACCAAAACAAACCTTTGCATCAAGACAACCTGTTCATTAAGACCAGTGTTTTAAAGTCATTTTACTTCATACTTGAATTAATAAGAATTAATACATGTATAAACACCACCTTTCTATAAAGTCCACATTTCGGAGGCCTCACGTATTTTGAATTGAGACTAGTGTCCATTTATTTCATATTTGAACCAATGTTTGACCCGGATTCCTCAGATGGTCCATGCACCATCCGGTTTGTATTTTATTGTGACTTAAGTTTTTCCGTTGTAACATGATGGTCCAGTTTGATTTATTTTGTTAAGTAAATAAATACAACACCCTGAAGTTTTATATACAGTTTTTCTGATCTCCGGAAAGCGAATTAACAAACTTTAATTAATCATTCTAGGACCTGCTCAAGTGGGACTCGAACCAAATGATGAGAGACGATGTAACCCCTATATTATATAAGCGCGCGCTTCAGACATATGGCCACAGAGGCGCCGTTTGGAATTTAAGAACGCAGTGTGTTGTAAGATGAAAGTGTATTTCTTTCCTCTTGTTAAAGGGAAAAGTATCTTATTAATAGTACATGTTTTTATCATGATAATACAAATATTGATAATTTGATAATGTTAACATTATCCTATTTGGCGTTTGTGTGAAATTACATATATTTAGATAACTTTGTCAATACATGATAACCCATAAGACTATTTACATATACACACCTAAACCCAGACTATCACTTGCGTAATTTTAGGAAACATATCAGTCAAGTATCTCCCTTTTTAAGTTCAAGTTTTAATATGTAGACTGATTTGTAAACGCTGCATTTGTTCATCTAATAAATAAAGAATGAAAGTTTTAAAAGATTAATTGACTATTAATTGCTTGAAAAAGGTTTTACGTACAAATCAAGAATATATTACTTATATCGAGACGTAAGCAGCATAAGGTAAAGTGTCAGAAATTTTTACCTTTGTTGTGCGCTCAGGACAATGTCCAGGAAGGGTTGTTTCACGTGTCACGCTGCCGTAATACGGCGCATCGGTTTTTAATTAAAAAGGAAATTTGTAACTGACACACGTGTTCTCTGCAACACATGATACAGAGAGAGAGAGAGAGAGAGAAAGAGAGAGAGAGCAGGAATACCTATATTTATCAATAAGAGTGGACTATCAACTCGCATTCCAAATATGTTTACACTTTTTATAATAAATAAAAATGACACAATGTTTAAGAAACATTTATCATTCTTTAACAATTTTTTCGGTTGCACTCTTATTGGTTTTTGAGATCTGACTATACGCTATGCTCATCTCAAACCACCGCTAATTTCGTGTTTAGTAATGCGAAAATAATAGCCATTTGCTATGTATATAGGAAATTTTCACCAAGTCAACATGTATTTGGTCACGTTATAATGTATCAATTTTTGCACTAAATATGATAAAAAATGTTCACAAAACAAAAACAAATCTAAAAAAAGAACAAGTAAATGCAATGACTGATTAGGATACCCCGCTAGCAGGTTTATTTTTGTAGTATGTTCAAAGGGCAATAACTCCCAGAAAAGTTATCGAAACAACTTAGTTTAACAATATGCACATCTTCTATCAATGTTGATGCTTTGCTCCAAGTTTTTGCGAAAAAAATGCTTTTGTTTCGGTAGAGCAGACAAGAATTTCGGTCGGACAGAAGGATAGACAGACAGATGGAAACTCGAATTTAATACCCCCTCTTCTTTCGATAGGCGGAGAACATAAAATTAAGCAAACAATAAAACTTTGAACGGAGATAAATTTGTAGTAAACACGGGACTGTTTAAGATATACTTGTTGATTCAGACTATTATAATCTTGAACGTTACTGATCTTGCCCAATGTCAAGTGGTCACGTGACGTGCATTTACAGATAAAATAATCTAGTTTCGACGAAAATTGATTGTAGTGATTTTGACAAAAAATAATCTCTTCCCCTCTCTCACACATACACACACACACACACAAGTACACGCGCGCGCGATCGTAAACACACACTCTATCATCTATCTTGTCAATTAAAAAAATAATTAAAAATAGGATATGTTTAATATACTTTAAAACAGTTATCCTTAGGGGAGGATCTGGATTTTTAGGAAGGGGGTATGTAATAGTTACTAACCGAGTAAGAGGGGTTCATCAATTCGAAACACCTGTGCACGTGCGTTTAGTGATCCCGAACCGCGAAGCGGTGAGGAAATCTTACGAGCATGTGCACAGGCGTTTCAAATTGATGGACCCCGACGACGAGGTTCGTAACTGACTTACACGATGACAATAATACAGTTCAAAATAATGTGTACAAAATAAAAAAATTGAAATTAATTGTTTGAAATATACTAGAGTATAACAATAAAATACTTTCAAATTATATAATAAATAAAAAAACAAATCAAATTTTTGCCAAGTTATTTATAATAATTAATACTATAGCCAGTAATTATTTATACAGTAGTCAAAAAATATTTGTTATTTTATTAAAAATACATGATAAAAATCTAGTATCATTTTTCGAAAAGAGAATCATAAAGGCAGAAAATTATCAAGCAAATACTAAATATATGTCTCCCTTTTAAACATATCAGTCGTAAGTCCTACTCTGGTCCAATGGATAGCAAGCCTTCTTGGCAATGAAGAATTTGTGAGTTCGAATCCCGACTGAAGTCCTCTTTTTCTCTTTTTAAATTTTAGAAATAATGTCATTTCACGCACGAGCGAAAGTGTTTAAGTTCAAAAGCAAACGGAGTTTTTTAATTCTATACACACTGTTCAAGATGTCTGACTACAATTCAGACGAAATATCAAGTCAAGCATTAGATTTGACTGAAGATTTTCAAAATGAACAGGTTTTTATTACTCAAAATACATATAAAACCATAAAAGAATCTTACGAAGAAAAGGACATTTTCAGAATTTTACAAGAAGCCGTAGATGTACGCCCAATGCTTGATGACGGCGATCCATCTCAAATGGGTGCTTTCACTTATGGAAATGGAATAGGTACGTATAAGTTTGAATTTGTAAAAGAGTATTTAATATATGTCCGCAATTTTACGTTGTAGGCTAGCATTATACTTGGTTAAAAAGGTACCAGTTAACATTGTTATGCTTAAGTATGTTTAATACATCGAGCATTTATGCTTAAGCATGTTTAATACATCGACCATATACCGATCCGTGTTCAAATACAATCCCAAAAGCAAAATTTTTGTTATGTGAATTGGACTCAATAAATTTTTTAATGTCATGATTTTGGTATTTGGTGTTCTATTTTGGAGATCTTGAATATCTCGACTTCCCACCACAGAAGTGAGATCGGGTGCTTAGAAAGGGTAAGGACCTTCTGTTTAACTAGCTTAATCCGCCGGCTGCTGGGTGCGGGTGGGGGTAAATTCCCCTTAAGTTGCATGTATTTAAAATAATTTTAAATGAGGCTTGGATGTTCCAGAATGATGTAAAGGCAATCGGAAGGAACTTTAATCTAGATCTATATGTGCCTCTTTTTTCAAGGTCTTGTTACAAATAACAAATAAAGGTATATGTCCAATTACATGAACACTTCTGATAAACAACATGCGTAATAAGTGATAGGGGCTAAAAATCAAAAACAAAAAAAACCCTGTCGGGTGTTTTTGACATCATTCAAGAAGATAAAAGGTAAATAGGCTAAATATCTAAGTATGTCAAGTGGCTAAGGTGTGGCCCATGTGACTGACAAATAACGGACTTTATTTCACAGATTTGCCCCGATATTTTCAGAAAACGAGACATATCGGTAAAGCCACGTCACAATGTCCCCCGATAACGTTATCGCACCCACGTACATTAGTGGTAGTTCAATTTTAAAGACCAGATGATTCTATTTCAAGATAACAAACTCCATACGATTTAAAGATCACATTATTTAAAGTCAAATAAATTTATGTTTTATACAAAAACGAAATGAATACATGTAGTTTAAAAAAAAACAAATAATAACTGTTCTGTGTTTATCAAATAGAAGATCGAGTTCAAATCGGGCAGATCCAGTAATGAGAAATTTTGTGAGTTCGAGTGCAAGAAATCGACTGTTTCTAGAAACTCATTCCAGTTTCTTCCGTCATTGCCATGATTAAGTGAAATAATCACCACTTTGGGGTTAAAACCCCAATTACACGTAACTACACACCCTTAAATAAGTATAACCCAGTGTCAAATACTGGATCACTTTGTACGATTGTAATGTACATACATATCATATACACAGTGTGTTGGTACAACCCTCAGTATCGGGTCGAGTCGTGATACAGCTACGAAAAAAGGACGAGACCTGATACGAAGGGTTGTACCTACACACTGTGTATATAATATTTTTATCTAACATTTCCAATTAGGTTATTTAAAATAATTAAAAAACAATACTTAATTGTGAAAAAAATTACATTTTACCACAGAAAACCACTGAACTTTGTTATGACATTTGTTCTACATTCTCCCTAATGACGTCACAATGACAACGTGCACGTGCACTTTACCGCCAATGTTGTATCACTACAGTGTGGTGATACAAGATTCTGTAACATACGTGTTCGATAAAACTTGTATTTCGTAAAAAAAATAGTCTAATGTTAGATAAAATACTGGATCACTTTTTACCATTTTAATGTACAATACTGGGTCACTTTGTACCATTGTAATGTACAATACTGGGTCACTTTGTACCATTGTAATGTACAATACTGGGTCACTTTGTACCATTGTAATGTACAATACTGGGTCACTTTGTACCATTGTAATGTACAATACTGGGTCACTTTGTACCATTGTAATGTACAATACTGGGTCACTTTGTACCATTGTAATGTACAATACTGGGTCACTTTGTACCATTGTAATGTACAATACTGGGTCACTTTGTACCATTGTTATGGAATGTATTCTTACACTTGAATTTTCCTACTTACATTACCCTTAACTTAGTTATAGTAGTTAGTAATAACGATTCATAAAATGACATCTCATTGTTAAATCCTGTTAACATTGGTGATAAACAAAACAGGATGGATATGTCGTTATTCTGTTGGTCGTCCCCAGGTTGTTGGTAAACAAGTCACGTATATAAACCCTGGCACTATAGTCCGTCAACGATATTGTATTGACAAACAACATTGACCTTTCCGTTTGACCTTTCATTAGTTCATATAAAAGGATTCACCCAATACATGGGTAGTGTTAAGATCCAAGTCAATACATACGCGCTGCACAGGTGCATTCAAAAACAAACACCTGTGCTACTTATACATAGATATACTTGGCCCGTGATAAATATTTAAATGAAAGGTCAAACGTTCAGGTCAAAGTTGTTTACATATACCAGAGTGTTTATAAATACAATGCAGATATAGGTAAACAACATTGACCTTTCCGTTTGACCTTTTATTGGGAATATAGGAGAGTCCACCCAATACATGGGTAGCGTTAGGTTTCGCAGTTAATACATATACACATTGCCCGTGATTAGTGTTCACATCAGGTAGACGAAATATAGATAGTTCCCATGACGTCACACTGTCCACTTCACAGGTAAAGTAGCGGCCGTTCTGTAGGCATTTAGAAATTGAATCTTATTAATTCTTTCTAAAATAGGGTGTATAAAATTTATTGTCACATCGTTGTTATGAGGACAAAAATCTTATAAAATATACCAAATCAAAGTAAAAACATTGGCAATTTCATAAATTTAAAAAATTTATTGATATCCCGATTACTTTTTGAAAAACAATAATTTAAAAATCAACAAATTTGGTTAAAATATATAGATAAATGATAAAGATTGCCCAACAAAATGGCGACCACTCTCCTGAAAAATTCGTCTGCTAGAGGTCCATGGGAACTATCTATACACGCATGATCCCTATTACTTACATTTACCTGTCTATAATGAAAAACTAAAGGTCAAACGGACAGGTCAATGTTAAATACCTATACCTACACACGTATGAAGATTTATAAATAAAAATAAAGCAGGAATTGATAATTTAAGAATTTTTAAAATATTTGTTGCATTTTTAGCAAACTCTGGTCCCTTTGCACTGCTCTATGGCGTTGACTATCTTAATATCTTTTCATTTTTTAAACTAATTCGTTATACAAGGTGAGAACTATTTTTCCCCAACACGTGTATTTTTGCACAATTTTCTTTAAAAAATTGAAACAAATATTTTTAAAATTCTTAAATTATCAATGCCTGCTTTATTTTTATTTATAAATCTTCACACTTGTGTAGGTAATTTCATAATTGTACCCCTCTTTAACGTTTTTCAACCAAGTAGGGTTCACTTGAATTTTCCTATCTAGATGACCCTTAATAAAGCACCAGTAACTTCCAGGGACATTCAGTTTTATTTATTCACAACAACAGTCTTCAGTTGTTCTATGACACCATATGTACATTGTATTTATAATACGCTTATATTATCAAACATTAGACTAGTTTTTCTACGAAATACAAGTTTTATCAAACACGCATGATACAGAATCTTGGCGGTAAAGTGACGTGCACGTTCTCATTGTAACGTCATTAGGGAGAATGTAGAACAAATGTAATAACATAGTTCAGTGGTAAAATGTAATTTTTCACATTAAGTTTTTTTTTTATTATTTTGAATAACCTAATTGGAAATGTTAGATAAAAATATTATACACACAGTGTGTAGGTACAACCCTTCGTATCAGATCTCGTCCTTTTTTCGTAGCTGTATCACTACTCATCGCGAAAGTACTCATCGCGATGAGTGGTGATTCGGCAACGAAAAAAGGACTTTACCTGATACTGAGGGTTGTACCTACACACTATGTATATATTTCAGTTTCCACCTAGTCACTACTAAATAAGGCAATGCCCGTACATGTAGGTCGGTCTTAACCCAGTTGCAAAAAAGTATTTACTTTACCAAAGCTAAAGCATGTAAGAAAAACAGATATAAAAACACTCGTTTGCTGTTTTGAATTTTTATTTCAAACACATTTCAAAGGAATATGAATTAAAAAGTAATTTCTACTAGTTTGATTGAAATGCTCATTAAGTGTGACATTCCATTTCGACTGGCAAGGTCCCTAAAAGTTATCTATATTGTATATAATGAAAAAAAAAACAAACTTTTAAACGAAAAAACAACAGAAGTCTCATGTACCGAAAGATATTAAATGTAAACTAGAACTATCTCTTGAGAGCCAAATACCTCCCACTCCCAACATTTAATGTTTTCCACGACCTTGACCTTTCCGATATGACCTTGTTTCAAGGTCATGACACACCTTGGACCATGAATATTATTCATCTGAAGTTTTATGACAGTCCTCCAAAGCAGCTATGAGATATGGCCTGGACATGGTATTACACGGACGGACAGACAGACAGACAGGCATAGTGATTCCTATATACCCCCCTCAAACTAGTTTGCGGGGGTTATAAATACCAATTCACTACTTTTACAATGCAATATTTCTTTATAATATCTAAAACCAACCATAAATAACTTTAAACTATAATAAATTATTCTATATTTAAAAGAAATATTTTTTTCTTTTTGAATTCAAAATAATGTACTTGAAAACTGCCAAACTATCCAAAACACTACAAAATACTCGTCACTTTTATAGTACAAACATTGAAAGTTATTAAAAATGTCCAACCAATTCATTTTCATTCTGTCTTCAGAAATCGTCATGGTTAAAATCCTTCAAGAGATTCTGTGTTACATCTATCATAAATATGCATATTTTCTAAAACGAGTCTATATTTGAAAAGTCATGGTCCTTGTCCTACGTTGCTAATGTTGTTTTATGAATAACCATGACAACACAATGGACAACGACCAGAGCGCAAATGTTTCGTTTTGACAGGCAGCTGTGAAGAAAAGAAAACAAACTTTAATGGTATTACTGAAACTAGCAAGACAATTATTGCCACTCTCATTTTGATACAGTTCATATGCTTGTGTGGTGGCGGTCCTAGGCTACTCAAAGAATTTATAGACATAAGTCTAGTTTGTGTTATACCAGATTCTTTATTTACCAATTAAGTCCAGGTTTCGTATGGTGTACATTGAGCTTACTCTCCGCGAACATTTTATAACATTGTCTCAGATGACCTCGGTAAGTTAATTTTCGTTTACACTATATTTCATTGTTTTCTACAACTTGTGAAATGATTACAAATACACAATTGACAGATCGCAGGCCACGCCCACAATGTTCCGACAAAGTCCCGGCATGCTTGAATTACACACAAAAAGAATCAAAACTCGGCCAGAATTGCGCCATCCAATAACGTCATTGACACTGGTACGCCCTTAGTTGCCGTGACGCTGCTTTAGTACCATGATGGCGGCCAGTATCGGAACATAAAAGACGTGGCTGGCGATACGTCAATTGTTAGATCAGTGGTGTATAAGGCGCGGATGTATGCTTAAAGACACAACAATAAATCTTATACAAGAGAAAGGTGCATTATTTTTCAGACATTAATTATTATTTTTGATTCTCTCCTTTACAATACCAAGTCTGCTATTCTGTATATCATATCATAAGCCATCTTGACCATCATTTTTTAGACCAATTTTCTTAATTTTTAATATGCCTAGGAAGACCGATTTTATAAAGTAGTTGAACTGTAACCAAAAACTTTGATTTTGTAAAATACAAATTTAAAAAGTTACCATTTTCTGTTCGATAGCTCTGGATAATCTGGAGACTTTTAGAAGTAATCCGTGTCTTTTTCTTTGAACTTCTGGTTGATTTACAAGTCTGAAATAAAAACAGATTTATTTACAGTGACGCTTATTGTAAAAAGCTCTTCTTCGAAATATATTCAGTAAGCATAAAATTGGACATAATGCATATATCTATATATGAAATATTTACGATATTGATCAATAGCAAAATTTGGCATTTAGATGTGTACATCTCGAAAAAAGGTAGTGACCGTTCTTTCAGCAAGTCCTCGAATTTAGAAATAAAAATCACGGGTTCGTTCGGAAGATACCTTTAAAACGTCACAGCAGGCGTAGCGCGCTCAACAACCCTCCTTGTATATTGCCGTGAGTGGATTGCAAAGGTTACAATTTCTGCCAATATTCTTGACTTGGAAGTAAAACCCCATTGAATCAATCATTCAATTAATTAATCAATCGTCATAAATTTTGGATTTTGTAACCGGATATGTCAGTAAATATTATCCACGCTATTTGAAGTCAGAGAACATTGTCGTCAGTCACATTATAAGACAAACTTTATTCTCGCTATTTGAAGTCAGAGAACAGTCAGTCGCCTTAAAAGACAAACTTCTGATTGATGTAATTTAGCGCGGTTTTCAATATATGCAGGTGCATCTTTAATGTTTACAAATGATATTCTGATCATGGTATTTCAAGAGGTAATGCAAGATAGTGTGACGCGTGCCAAATTCGATGAAGGTAATTTCTTATATTTACAATTCTTCTTTTCATTAGATATTTTGTACCAATATTTGTGTCTCCCTGTGGGGACTATATATGACGTCATTTTGTGGGAAAATTCATGCGCATTAATGGTCATGACGTCGACCCGTATTGTCTTTTCTTTCAACGGAAATTGCAACACAATTGCTTTGAACAACATGTTTCATCGAAGAGGGATACAGTCATATTGTAAATATAAATGCTTAAGATGGCTGATAAATCCATTTCAAAGTGAAAAAAATACATAATAAATAAAAAAATTATATAGCTTTGTAAAAATTGCTGAAAAATGACTACCTTTATGCCACAGATTCCTTTATGTGTTACGGTCTTTGGAAGGCATAATGTTAGGTCGCACTTTATGGTTATGTCGTTAATTCCATTCCCGCTGAATCTAAACCCATACATCTTAGCGTATAATCTTTCATCATTTGTATAAGTAAAATTTTCCATCACAGTTAATCCTATATCTAAGACACATCTAGAAGAATAGAAAACATAAAATGATAATAATAATTAATATTATAATTATTGTTGTAAGTAAGCAATTTAAATGCCATCTCATAATTCCATTATGTTTAATTGTAAAATACAGCAAAAAACTTAAACAATCAGTAACTGTTATAATCTTCCAAAAATTAAGCACTCCGCACAAAATAACATAAGATAATTAAGAGATACAGTAAGTATAAATTACAACTTTTAAAATTGATGTGTCAACTAAATGAATATCTGCGATCAATAATGAAATGGCGTTTTTCAGACACTTCTTCCTTATATAATTAATATATATGATATAACAATGACTAGTAACTATATTTTTTTCATTTAGTGTGTGTTTCCTTTCCTAAGTATATTTTGATCTTTTACTTGGTACTATTCCATATGTCGATGCCTTTTCTCGATTGTGGAATGTTTCCTTCGTAAACAGTGCATTTGCGAGGAATTATTATGTAGCTGCTTTCTGTAAAACACAAAATAATTAACAAAGATTTTGTAATAATAATTTTAAATAACAGATATTGGTTAGAAAAATTGTTCTTTTTGTAGTGTGACACATGATGATCAATATTCTGATAATAGAAACCCTAAACAATAATGCATGTTTTTATTTGAACATAAGAATGATATTTTTAACGTTATTATTAAAAAATCACTTTGTTGAATATAATTGAAATTAATGATAAGACTTTACTAGAATATAAAAAAAACTTTATTTTACTCAACTAGTTTCATTGACATCCATCAGGAGTATTCTTGGTGAATTCCAATTAAATATTAAAAATGAGAAGTACTCTTGTTAATGAAACTAGTTAAATCTTATCATTAATTCAGATAAGAATTAATGAAGATAATATACTATCTTGTGCAATACTTCAATATCATTTGAATTATAAAATTATATATTTAATTTCACTGGTTTTATAATATGTGGGATTGTTGGAGGCCCACCATATTTTTTTATAACCGAACTTTTACTCTTAAACGAGTAAAAACATTAAATCGCTGTGGCGTAGAAAAACGGTTTGTAAAGGTTACATGCATTATGGCATGGCATCACCAGCCAATTCTTTCATGGAAAAATAACGTAAATTATCAGACCAATCATAATGTTTAAAACAAACGAGGAGTGATATAAGTTTAGTTGTACCTACTTCCTGTATACTTCAGTAACATATAGTAACTGTCACCAAGATAAACTCTTGAAATGTCTTCACTTATGGTGGAAGGTCCTGTTTTAAAACTCATATCAACATCACCAACCTCAAATTGCATATTGTGTCTGTCAAGAAAAATCTAAAATCTATAGGCGTCACATCGAAACTGCACTACTAGAAGAAACAGTCGAATCAGCCTTAACGCCCACCTTTATATAAGAGCCACTTGCTTTAAAAGACCAAATGCTCTATATTTATGTTATTTAAACCTGTATATAAAGGTTACCTGCCCTTAAAGGCCACTTTTATTGTTTCTATATAATTGTAATTAGGGTTGTTATATTAAATATTTACCAATATATTGTCAAGTTACATTTGTTTCGCAAAACATTTAATTACTGGAAACCAGATTATGTGTTTGTGTGTGTGTGTTATCATCCTTTATGGTGTTAGCCGTTGTACCACGTATGTTATAACATTTGTGCGGAACACATTTACAATGGATATGGAATCGCAGGTAAAAACGACGTTATTCCGAGAATGAAATTGTGACCAAAAAGACTTGTACACATTAAGATGTATTGATAAAGTGGTACAGCGACGACGTTCTTTTCCTCAAAGGCTTAACATGCAGATAAAATGGAGAAAGAGAGAGAGAGAGAGAGAGAGAGAGAGAGAGAGATGGTAAACCTGGCGAATTCAGTTCCATCTACGATGCGATACACGGTGAGGACTGGCCCACATTTTATTGCTAGCGTTGTATTTTGGTGTTTGTTGACACCGATAGTTACAAATGTAAAATTATTCTAAAATGTATAACAACATGATAATTATTAGTAAAATATGTTTATAGACATTTATATTGTACAGACCTGTCGAAAGTTTAACATTAAGCTAACACATTGTACACATCTAATTTAAAATCAGGTAATTTGTTTATTTCTCATTCACAAATAACAGATTTAATTTCTAAAAATTATTTAAATACGAAAATTATCAGCTAAATAAAAAGCAAGAAAATGTTTATTGAAATTTTTGATAATTTTGTTCTATCTATATGTCCCATAGATTTTCATTCTTTAGAGTTAAGGACAAAAATCTGTTCCTAGAGCTTTACTAAAATTGTATGCAATGAATTTTATGAATACACATGTAGTGATCAGGAGATTACAATTAACAACGGCTCGGGAGGTATTGCTCGCATTTGTGCTTTGAAAGCTACACCAAATATTGGACAAACTTAAAAAAATTATCGACTGTTTTACAAAAAGTACTATGTTGAATTCCTTTTTCAAATCTTTGCAATGTAGCATTACCTGGCACAAAATTAAAGTGCAAAACGATCATAGGAACTCTATGTCAAACTTACAGTATAGACAGAGGAGCAATTACTTGATAGTAATGTGAATTTCTGGTTGGTATATCCAATGCCGCAATTATTTATCCATACATCAGTTATGTTCTTGTTTGGTGCATTGACATTAATTGTAATGTCGCCAGTGACATTGCAAACTAAAACAAAAAATAATAATAATAATTAGATAAAAGAGCTGTATTTTAAAAAATACACCCTTAACTCAAATCCGAAAATATAATGCAGATTAAAATTACAAACAGGCATTAACAATCGGTATACCAATGGACACAAAATGTGCACCATCGCTTGCTGATTTGTTTTTTTTTTTCGCAGAACCTTACACATACAAACTCATGTATAGATGTTTTATCTCTTAAAAATTCGAATTGTGGAAACTATGTGAATGTCATCTATCCCAGTAAAGTTAAAAAATATACGATTGATTCTTCAAGTTCTGCTCTATATCCCTTGGACTTAAACATCAACTGTAACACTTACGAAATACTTAATTTGAAACTGCATGACAAACGCGATGACTTTATTGTCAACATTCAATATTGGATCGTATAAGATTTAGTTGAGCACTTACAAAGTTATTTAATATATCCTCTACATACCGACATTGAATCCTGTGTTGTTTATGGCCGATATTTGAACTCCAATAAAAATCTAGAAAAAATATAAAAATTTATAGAACTGTTTACAACGAAGCAAGCTGCTTACAAATAAATTGTGGGCCCAGAGAATTTGCAAACATAGGCTTATCAAAGCCCTCAAAAGTTTTCCGTCATCACAGTATTGTTGATAAATATGATGCCTCGGTGTCCAGAATTGCCATGTATATATTTGATTTCCCATTGTTCCATGTACATTTCACTCTTAATTTTAATTACATACGTGGCGTGTGTAGTTAGATAAACAGGAAGTAGTTACTCTTCTGGACCATCCAACCTCACTGCAAAGATGGAAATTCACTTGTTTAATTTACCAGATTTTACTTTGCTTCAGGATTGTGATTTGGACATAAATTGGCATGTCTTTTTTTAATGGTAATTACAAATGCACTTTTATGTTGCGTAGCTATAAGTGTTTCAACAAAGTAATTTATATCATCAATTCTAAAACAAAGTGCATTTAATGGCTAGTGACGCCGAAAGAAATCGGAGACAAATCAAGAAAAAGCATAGCAATATACGTTGGCAAAAAGCTTGTTTATATTGAAGTAGACACAATAACACACATTTACAAATAAATTATATGAGTCCATGCAAGTGGACAAAACAGGTTATAATTACTTTTACTAGCGATAGTTCTCAATGCTCATGTATCGGAGGTAAAACTGACGTCATTGTTTAAGCTGATTTCGCATTCAATAGTTTCTGTTATACCCTACAATGGGTTTTACATTTACTTTCCATATGGCTTTAATTGTTAACTTGGCGAAATGGTTAATTTTTTATCAAATCTGCTTTTTTCAGACTCAGAAATCTCGTATAATGATGATGATGATCATCATCAATTTTTTGTCATTAACAGTAACATTAGTTGTGTTTTTTTAATTTCATTAATTTTATTATATTATGTTTTGAACAATGAAGCTTTAATTAAAAAGCAATTATAGTTTTTAATGTATATTAAACATAATTCTTTAAAATACTGTTAAATATGAATAGCATGCATTTAAATTCCCTTACCAACAGTAGGCCACATGTCTTTAGTACTACAGCCATATCTTAATATACACCTATGGAAGAAAAAAAAGGAAACTAGGTTATAATGTTAAATATAGTTATCAAAATATAGTGTGGATCTGAGGAAATATTGTTATTACTGATTTAAAATAAAATGGAGGTCTTTGTTTTCTTTTGTCACTATAAAGAATCACATCTGGCATCATCAGTCTACTTATATGCTTATACAAAGACAATTGATTTCCCTTAAAAGTTATACAAGGAAATTCAAGCTGTACATTGATGAAATTTACATAGCAATAGTTAGAAAATAAGAGAGAGAGAGAGAGAGAAAATGATTGTAAAATATAATGTAAAGCTTAAGCATGGTAAATAATGTATTTATCTTAAGTCGATAGTATATCCTTTGCATTAACATAACGTGATAAATGAGAGAAAGAGAGAGAAGAGAGAGAGAGAGAGAGAGAGAGAGAGAGAGAGAGAGAGAGAGAGAGATGTATATATAGATAAGAATTACCTGTCTATGACATTTGACCATGCTTATTTTCTTCCATTCTTCGGAAATAAAACCTATGTATGATAATTCTGTATGTACCTTATGCTCTATGCAAACCAATTTATTATTATTTGGATAAGATAACATGCCACTAAAGTTAGCTAATACTCTGATAACAGCTGGCCGATAAACACCTCTTACGTGCAGATTAGGGCTATTAAATAATATAAATAAAAATTAATGTGCCACTTGGAATTCACATCACACTATTTTTAATTGACAAAATCGTGTAAAGTGAGAGAGAGAGAGAGAGAGAGAGAGAGAGGGATGAAGCGTGAGTTGTAAGATAAGAGAGGGATGATTAATGAAATTTTACGTCACAGTGATTATGCTTTGTTGTTATCGAGACGGTACAAAAAACGGAGAGAAGAAGACCAAGAACTTCGACAAGCGAACAGACACATATTCTCATACAAGGATCTGTCCTTAGTACGATTAAAACTGAGAGCTGTGATTTGATCTGTTTATGGGCTCTGTAAAAACAACTCGACCACTGAGACCATGAAAAGATAATAAAAAGCGTGCAAGGTTTACTTTTAGAACATTCTACTGATATCACTTATCTGCCGCTTTATAAACCGTTCACTTAATCAGTTCACTTGATCAAACATAAACATACCTGTCTCTGTCCAGAGATTAATCCTAAAAGCAAAGTACGTTGTTAATACTTTCAGAACTGGTGAACTAATTAAAACGTAAGATTCATCATGAAGTAAGACAAGGTGCTCCGGAGGTGTAAGCAGCTCTGACTATCTAGGCCTTCATGTATAAAATCAAAATTAACAATGAAAGGATAATTGAACTTTGGGCGTATAATATATACAGGATCTTTTTTGACACAGACACAACATACTTATCAACAATATTTTGATAACAATCATAAATATTTTTGAAGGTCTTGGTAAGCTGAAGATTGTAATATCTTTGACCTATCTACATTTTCACACGAAAATCAAAAATGAAAGAATTTCGAATTATTGGACGTCATATGTATTTCCAGGGTAATTTTTAGACACATCATTAATTTTCAATAAATTAATGATAAACACCCTAAAACCTTTTGAGGGCTATGATAAACAAAGGTATGTATTTTCCCCCGAGTCAAAAAATTTGTAAGCAACTTGCTTTGTTGTATAAAGTTCCCGTCGTTGGAACAGACTCTATCATAGTATATATACTGTGAAACAAATTCTCTATAAGCATAGAAGATGTGTTTTTCCCTGCATAGAAAAGGAAAAAAAATAATAAAGTTGTCATATAGCTTCAAATATAGCCTTTTGTTGGTGTCATAATTGAAGTACAAGTCCAAATATAAAGCAGAACCTGAAAAAACAGTCATATTATTTTATGCTCACTGTGATATATGACATTCAAATATTCTCCAAATTTAAGATTATTAAGAAAAAGAACGTCATGTTAATAATTGGATGGTTTTATGTGGATTTAAAAAATTAGTTTTCTTAATGAATTCATCGTATATATAAGTCTTTGTTTCAAGTGAGTGGGATTTGTTGTTGTTAATTGATACATTTTAAAAACAATTCTCTTAAACTAAGCTATTTAAATTTATTTGTGATATTTATATATTTCAAATTAAAATTATTTTAAATGTTAAAAAACCAAAAGCAAATTGAATCTTATGATTTTTGTCATTAACATAATGTGTAAGGTAAGTATACAGCGATTTCGTTTTCATAACCTGATGAAAATTCCGTTTAAGGAAATAATATTTGTTTATTTGTTTTTATTTCTATAAATTTATATCAATATTTTTTTCTTTTAAAACACTAAATATTTCTGTTTGGGTTGACAAAGAACAAAATAACCATCAATAATTATTGTCAAATTTACCACTATACTATACTATGACACACGGTCAAAGACTATTAAATCTATTATTTCTAAAAATGTCAGAAGCGCGGAGAATTAAATGCATGTTAAAGTGACAAAATAATCATCCAAAAATAGGTTCTGCTTGTGACTTCACTTCATTCAGAAGAAAAAAAGACAAATACATTTTCTTTCCATATTGTTTCGTATTTATGGTAATCGGTACATCAGTATATCAACAATTCAAATCACTCCGATTAAATCAGTTTAAACTTCAACTCGTGATAAAACGTCAAGTAAATTGTCACATACCACTTGCATTTGACTTCCGTATTTGTGGCGTAACTTCATCGTGATTTTTCTCAATTGTGTCGTAACGTGCAAGTTGTAGATTTTGCATGACACGGCGCATATATGTATTCTTCTTCTTTCTCTTCTTCTTCTGCTATCAAACTATGCAGCTAATACTGTTGTTGTTGTTACTGCTGAATTTTGCTTAACGTCGCATAAGCAATTTTTCAGTTATTCGCGACGAGAACAATTTTATTAATCCCTATGGTTTAATCTATAAACAGTTTAATGTATGATTGTGAAGTGCGAGTGTATTCTTTGGTCTGCCTTGTACCAGCGCGCACATATTGCTACTTTAAGGTGCAATCTCAGCAGGATAGTACGCCGCAGACAAGCGTACCATTCCCCCGGTCACATTTTACAGACACCGGGTGAACTAGTTGAGATCAAGGGCAAGGAAAACTTACTCCCTCACATGTGGTTTGAGCAGAACTCTTATTCACAGCGACGAGAGACCCTAAATTTGTAGACTGGCTCCATTAGGCCACCGCGACCAAATAAGTGACTAATTGTGAAGCAATAGGACACTTTGTCTCAAAGATACGAATTTGTGTTCTTGGTTTCGTTTGATGATGTCAAATACATATTTTCAGCTACAAATATTCTTCCTTATTAAAGCTTTTGTGAGGTCATATAGTGCATTGAGTCAGTGGAGTGGTCCCTACATCGACCTCGATTACCGAAATGTTACTAATGCACGTTATTAGTCACTGTGAACTTTAAATATGTCAGAAGTAGGAAAACCATTTCGGTCAATACCAAATTTAAATAGCAATTATTCCCAGAATCAATCGTCATAAAAAATGGATACAAACTTTGCACCATTGCTTGCTAATTTGTTTCTGTATAATATAATTTATGCAGAACCTCGTTAAACCTTTAGAGAAGACTGGCGTTAAATCCACAGCTTCCATCTTTCAATAACACTACATTTGGAAAATATGTAAATGCCATCTACCCTAGTGAACTTGAAAAAAGCTACTACTGCTCCATATTTAGACTTATACCTCAATAATGACGCCAACTATATTTTATTTATATATAAAGGCTATATTTGAAACTGTATAGCAAACTGCAATTCTTCAGTTTCTATGCAGCAATATTCCTGCTTTTCCTGCATACGTTGTATTTGTTTCAAAACTTATACGCGATGGTAGAACTTGTGTTCACTACAGGATCTTTATATAACGAAGCAATCAGCTTACAAATAAAATTTTGACCCACGTATATAGGAAGTCCAGGCTCATGAGGTCTCTAAAAATGTTTTTTATGGTAGTCTTCACTATATTGTTAATACGTATGTGTCCATGATTACTCTGGATATGTTTCAATTTCATGTTCTTTTCACTCTTAATTGTTATTACACACGTGGCAGGTTTAGCTAGTTGAACATTAGATTGTTACCCATGCGGAGCACCCGGCCTCACACCCTGGAGAAGGTTCAAGTGTCACGTCAAATTTGTCAGTTTCAGTTTTTTACTTTGCTTTGGGGTTGTGATTTGGACATGGGTTGGTATGTTCGTTTTTACTGGACATATTCTATTTTTTTATTATACGCGTACCAGTGTAGCTGGATAAACAGGAGATTGTTACCCTTCCGGAGCACCCGGCCTCACTCCCCTAGTGGAAGTTCATGTGCCTAACATAATTTGTCAAAGTTTTTACTTTGCTTTTGGATTGTGACTTGGACATGGATTAGTGTGTTTTGTTTTTGATTTGTTTATTACCCTCAAAGAAAAAACATAGACAACTATAAATTTTTGCATGATCATAAAGATTTATTTATTTATATTTTCTATTGATTTCTTCAAACTACTTGCTTCAGGTATGTCATCAAATTTATTCGTAGAGTATCAATTAAAATGATAACCTTTAATATAATTATTTTCGATAAAGTTTTCGCACTCAATGTTGCCTACATTCGACACATCATTAATTTCCTGGACCTCACTACTTTAAGTAATATTCTTAATTCACTATTTATATACTCTTATTGACAAAAGGCAACTGTCGTAATAATATTTGCGTAAAATTATAACAAGAAAAAATATAATTCACATTAAATGAACTGAAATAATCATACTAGAAGATTGATTCGTGAATAATGAATACTTATTATAGCAAATACTTTACAGAAACTCTGTAACGTATAACTGCAAACGGTAAAACTACACAATAAAACAACTGCAATATATCTTATGCATTATATCTAAATGACAATTTCGGTACAACGTGTCCCCTGTACTTTTTCTCACTTCAAAAGAAACGTCTCAAGAGAAAACACACGAAATATGTCATTATTGGTAAAGAATTCGGGAAGCTTGCACCTACAAAAGAAAGAAATAATTTAATTAAAAATATTCAATAAAATATCATTTTCAATAACTTTGAAGTCATAATTTTTAATTTTCGTTGTTTTGGTGGTTACCGTGACCCATTTTTTTTAACGAAATTGCAAATATTACAAACTTTTTTTGAATGAAATTCACAATCTATGAATTTATAACCCCTAAACATAATTTCCTAGAACCAATTAGACACTATAGTAAACAAATGTATGTTTAGAGTTTAAGAATGAAATAATCTATAAAAAATGGAAAGAACTGTAATGATGATGAGAACTTTGTGTTTTAGAAACCATGTGAAACAATTGCTAGATATGGCCTTAGTAACGTCAATAAATTTCACACTTATGCTGTCCTCAATTCATTTTTAAACTCCATTGAGCCCAATTGCGAGACCAGGCGCCTCATAATACAGTCAGTTACATGTGGCAGTGCACAATTGTACTATTTATAAATATATTTATGAAACATTTCTGATAAATCCCTCTCTCTAATTACATCTAAAATTCCTTTTCTTTTTTTTTTCAAATTTTACTATTATCGTTCTATATTACCACATATGGAATTGTTACATAATAGATCAATTAAAAGCAAGACTACGCCTAGAATTGGACAAATAAGCCACATTCTTTGTTTCGGACTTTCCGGATAAGACTTTACCCGTCAGATAAATTACTTAAACTTGATAGAACTCTGTTGTTTTACCTATTAGATATCATCGATATCGATTTTTTATTTAATGTTTAACGCCATTTTGTAGATGTCCGTTTGCTATTTTGGGTCACAATTCCCAACCCAGAATGGATTTGAGTTGTAAGTTATATTTTTAAATTTGCAATGGCGATTTCTACCTAATTTTGACTATCCTTTGACGGTATACATAACCCTAATGAGGCCATATTCTGACAACTTATTGGTCCTGTTCCCTAGAATGTGGAGTTTTAATAATAAAAATATCAAAACCTGAAAATATATTAAAATAAATCACCAAAGTATCTTGCCAAATCTTAAACAAAATTAATGACGGTGTATAAATTGTTGTGATATTAACCCCAGGTAAACTTTCTTTTTATGTCATCTGTGGTTATGAACAATGTCTATATCGTTTATATTGAATTTAACGGGGGATAATATCAAAAACGTTTTCAAAAATTCAAATTCTGATTTTGAAAATAGCTTGAGCTCGTTTATTTCAAATATTATTTCTGTGTTTTGTAGTTTTTTCTTTCTAGGGCATAAAGCATTTTCCCCGTTAGAATTGTGTTGGTCACAATCGTGTCAAAATCGCCACTATGGTTCATATGACTTAAATAGTTTCAATTTGAACTACCCCCTCACTTTTTTATTACATATGTATATTTACTATAACGGAACTAACCTGACACATCGAAGTCAGTATCAAACACACGGATTGTGTTGTAGACCATTGTATCTTTTGTAGATCCCTTTTGTGTCGACCTTTTCTCGCGAACGATTTTATCTCTTGCGTTTTTGTGTTGCATAAGATTCTCATGATTAGTGAGGAATAGTTGTTTTAAATGTAAATAAAGTGTTTTGTTGATATTTCCTGTCCTCCTTTTACGCCTTCCTGTTGCTGCAGGGCAACTCTGAAAAAAGGGTTTAAAGGATATAAAATGCAAACAAATAAAAGTTCTACTTTGGGATCTTTATGTCTTTTTTATGATGAACTCATCATTTTTGACGAATTGCTATTTTGATTGATTTTTTGAATACGCTGACCCATGAGATAACATGTTAATAACAAATCAAAACCCTTGTTGTTTTATCAGATTTAGTGAAAATCATCTATATGATTGCTTTATTAAATAATATTTCAATAATAATTCACCAATCGATTATCAGGCTTATGTATTAAAAAGAACCAAACTATGTCACACATTTATCAACCAAACTACTCTTCTTTTAACATATTTAACATTAATTTAAATTTGATTAAACAATAACATTGATCAAAATCTCGATTTTTAACTAAAATTGCATTAATCGTATAGTATATCAAAAATTTAACACACTATTTCATTTACAATTTAAAAAAATTCAGACGGAAAGTAAAATCGTCGAAACTTCAAAATTATGTTGAACACGTGGATTTCCACTAGGGAAGTGAGACTTGGTGCTCCGGAAAGGTTAACATCTTGTGTTTGCCTAGCTACACCCGCCACGTGTTAAAGGAGCATTGAACTTTAGGACGTGAAATAATATATATAAATAAATTATATATATATCTTAAAGTCTCACTGATGTCAGCACACTGTTTTTTAAACATTCATAACATAATAAAAAAAATTCAGACGGAAAGTAAACTGTTGAATCATAAAAATTACGTTGAACACGTGGACTTCCACTAGGAAAGTGACACCGTGTGCTCCGAATGGTTCATAACATAACTTACATACCAGAAGCTGTTTGAACGTGAAATAGAGAAATGATTTGTTGTTGAACACGATATATAAACTAATCAATTCTTTGCTCTGATTATACTTCTATACTTACAAGTTGTTTACAGCCTGTATCGGTTTCAGAGCGACATACAGTAACATTGCACACAATAGAAATATCTGACACTCCTTCAAAATGGAAACCATACATCTTAACACGCGCATAATTGCCATTAAACTCAAAATTCTCCATTAGTGCTAAGATTTGTGCACTGTGTGTTACACATCTGTAAAGATAAGATGAGATGATGATATTGAACAAATCCCAATAATGTTAATGGTATGTTATTAAAGAAAAAGTATAAATAAATATGCAATAGATATGTTAAAAATTTGGGGAAATTAAAACATAAATATATATATAATGCTTAAAAAATTTCCATATCGATACTTCTTTAAATATACTAACAATTTTTGTTTTTTCTCTTCGTCTCTTTGTCTCCCCTACCTGGTCTGACCCATAATTTGAAAGTGGGTAGTTACTGTTTTTTCGCCAAGCATTCGGCATAACAAAATGAAAGCCACGGTTTTTTGGATGGGAAATAAAAATAAAAGAGTGACCATGTTACGGTAGGCTTGGCACGATAAGGAACCATGCTGTATAATGCCATCAACACAACACAGGAAAAATTTCTGCAATTTTATCTATAGCGGGCGACATCTCGTCACAAGTGAAATATTCTTGTCTGGAACTTTAAACTCCATTACTCAACTCTCTCTTATTTAATTTCACAATTTTGAAGAAAATTTAATTGAACGTTCAATAAATAATGTCAATCTACTATTCTTCTCAAATATATCCGTCTTTAGTTTCCCTTAATCATAAAATATAATAAAATTATCGGCTTACGTATTATACTTCCATAGCTCCAATGTCTCGTTTGAAGATAGACCTTCCATTCTTAAAAGACCCACATTGTTCCCTGGTATTGCAGTGCAGGTTTTTGGCATAATTACGTAATGGTTAGCTACAAATAAATAAGAAATAACATTTAACATCTCTCTCTCTCTCTCTCTCTGTGTGTGTGTGTGTGTGTGTGTGTGTGTGTGTGTGTGTGATATACATTGTATTAACTTCCCTTTTTACAAACGAATCTCATTTTCGGTAAGAATATCGAATAAGAGAAATAATTACCCGAGGTCCCTACATATTCTAGAAACATGTAAAATTCATCACCGGTGTAGATACGAGTTAATTGTTCACTTGTAATATCGCTTTTTTTCCTGAAGGTCATTTTCACTTTGGCTACTTCAAAGGTATTGTCTTTTTTCACCTCCGAATCCCTAAAATAAATATTTTGTATTATTACAAGTTTTATTATTACACCCCTGCCCAATAAACGCAATAGTTGCAATTAAGATGATATGATTGTTTATAATAGAAAATTTATCATTTATTCTATAACATCAACATTCCAACAATGATACTACTGGCTTCAAAATCAATTGATTTAGATCTCCTCCACATAAGACACAAAAATAATTTGTTTTACTTTTGAATTATTCATAAAACAAAGACAACAAACAAAATGTTATGAACACTGAGATTTAGTAGTAGAAAAATATGTATAGTTTGTAATAAAAAGAAATAGGTTATTTATAATACAATCCAACAATTAAAATTTGAAACGCATTCAAAAATTTTGAATTTTCACCTAAATCACTTGTGATATGATTTCAAAAATGACAACTTACAGGTAGTAGACCTCAATCGTGATAAGGCCAGATGTGGGACGGTCAAAAGTAGTGCTTAAAACAAACTCAGATGTCTTTCCTTAGACCATGCTCATTTAAAGTTGTTAATAGGTAGTACTTTGCAATATTGCCAAGGTGAGAGGTTGTTGGGTTTGCAAAAATTTAAACCTGAATTAATTGACTATAGCACTATATTTCCGGCGTAAGGACTTCCGCCGCACCATACACTTACTATGGAAAGACCACATTTTGGGTGTAAACATTTCCGTTTGCTTTTAGCATGGTTGGCACATTTTCCAAATGTCTGAAAAAAATTAATTCAACAAGACTCTGGTTTTCTTTCACAACAAAAAGTGGAATATTTAAGGATTCAGGAAAATTATGTGCCATTGTATGTAATTCGAGGTTTGTTTACCATCTGATTCTATGAATATGGCCTATTTAGGGGTAATATTTTGCAATTTTTGTGTGGCTGCCATGGAAAACAAATGTGTTCCAAAATTGTAAAAATTTGCACTTGGGTCATAAATGCAGTATAGAAATATTGTTTTAATTCTCCTGAATTGAAAAAGTATCAACATTCATGTTGTTGCAGCAATATTATTGAAATATGGGTGCATAACACTAAATGTGTTAAGGCCAAAATTGGTTAATTTTGAGTGTCAAGTCACAACGGAGGTCTGTAACCACAGCTGGCAAATGAAACCGGGTCACCATGGTAAATATACTGTCAAGTTTTATTACATGATCATTAGTTAATACTCCAAAATGTCTAACATACAAATATGTTGATATGTGCTAATAGAGTGAGGTTAGAATATTTCCCCTGTTCATCGACAGTTGACTGATATTAATTTGGTTTATTTGAGAACTAAGGGCCTTATCCTAGTACTACATGCATACCAAGCTATGTCATACTTTTTAAAATTATTGATTGCTACAAACACATTTTAAAATCCAAACTATAAAATTAAAAGCAAATGAATTAATACACATGACAGGGAAGTGTTTTCCAACTAACTGTTGGGTTTAAGATTTTATGCCTTGCTTTATGAATTAATATGCTAATTTAAACTACTGAATAACGACATGATAGGACATGATAGGTTTTTGTATTGCTACTGCTTATAAAATATCGTACTTACTGTAAATGCATTTGGTTTTCCGCTATTCTGTCAACCCCATTTAGAGATATGTCTTTGCAAGTAAGGTTAAAATAATGTAAACCATGTCCGCCTTTGATATTCGGTGGTGGCGGAGGAGTTCTCTGTGTGGCAGGCATTGATGGTGTTGGTGCTAAAGTTGTTTCATTTGTTTGACTTTGGCTGTCTCTTTTTCTTCTAGTTCCTTTTTTATGTGTTGTTGCTGTTATCGTTGTTGTTGTTCCATCATATACGTAATCCCATATACTTATTTCAACTGATGATGAATTATTTGAAATATTCTGAAAGTATTTGTCAATTTTGCAACTATAATCAACATGTCTCTGTAATTTTATCATCGCCATTTTTAAGCATGAAAACAGCTTTATAATCACTGTTGTCATTTAGATATTGTAATCTACATACTTACGATTATTTATAAAGGTACTATGCTAGCTAATCAATATTGGAAAAAATGCTTTTGATGAAAGGTAAACGTTATAAAATCTAACATTGATGATTTTCACCCAGCACTTATGTAATTTTTTCTCATGTTCATCAAGCGTGGATTTATTTTTGACTATTGTGACAACCATATTCGAATATTGGAAACCTTAGCTCATAGGTTGTAACGTTTGACGGGAAATTTGTTCTATGAAATTCAAATAACAAGGTGCTTGTATAAATGGCGACACATATAAACCATACTTAAAGGTATTTTTCATTAACTGCTAGGCCTACAATACATGTAAATATTTACAATGTGATTGTACCCGTCTTCGATGAAACATACAGAAGCAATTGTATTGCAATTCCCGTTGAAAGACAATTTGGGTCAAATCCCTTGATGTGTATTAATATGACGTCATGTCACCCACAGGATGACTAAAAGTCACGGGTCATGTGATATCTCACATGGCAAAAAAACTATTTTACATGACCATGTATGAAAAAATTAGTGCCAAAAATTGAAACAGATATGATATGGGTACAAAATATCCTACGGCTATATTGTGATTACCGTGTTGGTTTTGTATTGAAGCATTTCTAAAAAATGAATTATAAGACTTAAATTACTTTTATATTTTGTTATGAAAGTATGAAAGAATTAGACAAACTGCACACGTAAATAATTCGCTTTGCGAATTATTCGCTGTATAACGGTGAACACCTTATAACGGCAAATGTAACAAAAACGCACATATACGAGAAATTGGTCTGATATTCACGAATTGTGCCAGTTAAAACGAAAAGTGATATTAAATTTCCATAGGTTGACATCAGTCTTCAAATCCAGGGTCTCTCACCGCTGTGAGTTCGAGTCCCGCTCGGACCACATGTGGGAAAGTAAATTTTACTTACCATTGGCCTTTACTGATTCACCTGGTATCAGTATAATGGACTGGGGGAGTGGTACGCTTGTCTGCGGCGTACTGACTCTGTGAGCTAGCACGGTAAAGGCAGACCATACAACACACTAGCACTTCACATGCATACACAAATTGTTCATAGATTAATCCATAGAGATTAATTAAATAGTTCTCGTCGCGAATAGCTGAAAAATTGCTGATGCGACGTTAAGCAACATTCAACCAACCAACCAACCAACCAATGTTATGTTTTTTCCTGAGAAATTTCTCTTTGACTAAATTTTCACAGTGCGACATTTTGTTTAACTATATACGACCCAAGGTGCACATGTTTCCTTTTCATTTTACATGACTAGTCTTGCTATCAATATCACACAATTTTATGCCATATTAACATTGTTGATTAAAGGCTCAATTAGTATTGTTCAGATATAGATTGGAAGTAGAAGGCAGTTTAACATACTTTAAGTATGTAACTCAGAATTATTTGATGTCCCATTTCTTAAAAAATATCTTGTAAATAAATTATCCATTAATCTGCATGATTCCAAATGCATGATGCCATATATTATGACATGAAGTTCGCTTGTTTTTTAATTAATTAAGTGTCAGTTGAATGTTACAGATTCTACTGGGTCTTTAATTCAATTTTCTGTAATATATATACATTGTACATGCATTTCAAATGGGTGTATAACCTGCAAAAATAAAGTGTTATATCGAAACAAAGATATAGTATGCATACCTTTGTTAAACATCCGGCCTTTATATGTACTTGTTGTGATTCTGATTTTATCTGTTTTTCCGTACACGTTGAAGAATTTAGATTAAGGATGGTTACATAACTACCGTCACTTATGCCTCTCAAGATTATACTTCGGTCCTCTTCACAGCCTAAAATAACATGTTTAAAAACTTTTAGCATTTAAGTAGGTTTGTTTTGGATTGTCAAATAGGTTCAGCTGCAGTATTTTTTATATTTATCAGTATATTGTTTTTATTCTTTATTAGTGGTGCTGATTGAGAAACCAAAATTGTTAAGGGGTTGAAAACATATCCAAAACACCAAAAAATATATGTAACCAAATTCAGCTAAGGAAATACGTTGTATGAGAGAGTATACCTTGTGTTTTGAGGATTTTCAGATATCAAACTAGCTGCAATTTTAGACAATGGTACTTACAATTTTACAAAGTGTGAAGTTTTTATCACATCATAAAATAAACGTAAAATTGAGTGGTATATTTTCTATAGAAATGTTTTGAACATATTTTTGCAAAATTTGTGATTTGACATGAATCGATCAACTGTGTGTTAAAAAACAACTGAATGTCTGCAAAATTTTACTAATCAATAAATGCAAAGATTTAAATAGTAATGTTACAGAGTAATGTAAATATTACTTACTGTATGTGTAATGTGGGTGAACATATTCATCATACGCTGTTGTAACCATAACAACCTAAAATTAACAATAAATAGGAATATAAAATGATTCAATAAGCCAGAAACAGCCAGTAGTATAATCGACCACTGCTTCAACACAATGAATCGAATGGTGTAATGTAAGCGGATTTACATTCTTAGCATTGACAATGAACACTGTTGTAAGAAAGGAAGAACTATAAAAATATAGTATAGTTGATAAGTACCACGTTTGATGATGAATTGTCAAAAACGTTTCGTGTTAGCAGCCGAATAAAGTTTTACCACTTACTCCGTCTAAAAATTGGAGACAGTTTTCGCCTTTATCAAAGTATAATTACAATATTATCTTTAGCTATTACATCCAAACTATAGATAAACCATTTAGTGACATATGTTGTTTTTTCGATCCAGAAGGACAATCAAAAGCCATCCCGTTAAACGAAGATATGACTTTAAACTTGTAATTGTAATATTCGATCCACACTTTTTTTAAAGAAAAATTTGAACAACTTTTACAATGTAATGAAAGTTTTCACTTACCGTTAAAAATAAAAACAGTATCTTATTTATTGCCTGAAAAAAATGAAAGTAAGAATAAGTTTTTTTGAAACATTATTATACCAATTATAATTATTATTCTCCTAGCATTGTAATACAATTTGGGTTTAAAAATAGCAACGAGAATATACTTTGAATTTGATAAATGAAAGTTATCTACATAGAAAATTACCATATCTATAACCATGTCTTTTAGAAAAGATAAGGAAAGAATAAGATTTATAGAATTTGATTAAAAAATATAAAACACATAAATTTATTCTGAAACGATACCATGCTTATTGCGATATTATAGCTTATGACAGAAATCATTTTTATCTTATAATTAATATGTATTTTGTTTAAATTCATTCATTCTTGAACAGATACAAGGGTGCCTGATACAAGATTCTGTATGAGGCATATACCTGACACAAAGTCGCTTTTGTTTGTTTGCGGACTACTTCAGAATCGTGGTAATGACGTCGTCGTAAAAAAAGATCAGGGGTTTCCCCTAGATTCTGTCATGTCAAGACAAAAGAAAGCAGTTGATATCAACAATAAATCGTAACAATGTTCATCTTTATCCAAAAATAAAACGGTAAAGTGTTATTCTTGGCAAAAGCGGTAAGTTTCAATTTGTATCAGATTCAATGTTCTTAAATGTATCAGATTCAATGTTCTCAAATGTATCAATGTATCAGATTCAATGTTCTCAAATGTATCAATGTATCAGATTCAATGTTCTCAAATGACGATTCATCTCTCACAGTAAAAGTTCCATTCGTGTGAATTTTAACTGCACAAAGAACTTCAAACGCTATCAAAATCGTAAGTTTTAATAGAAAATAATCGTCTTTTCCATTTTTCAAAGATTCTAAAAGCTAGTTAATCACACGCCCGATGTCTTAGATGACGTCCAATGACCTGGCGCCCGCCAACTGCGATCCGTATTTTATACTGTGACGTTACACATCCCAGATTCATCGGAAAAAAGAAATAGTACTTACTATGTTTAACTTTAATTAATAACACTAGATATTTCCTAAATTTGTGAACATTGTAAAATAAAAATATCATTTATATCTTAATTATGTACAGGATTTGTATCAGAGTCTCATCTTGTCCCCTTGACACATCACGACTCGCCGCACAGCGGCTCTTCGTGATATCGTCATGGGAACTTATGAATGTATATAAATATACGTGGTTTGCAAAATTAAACAGGTCTAGCAAGTATTTATAATCATAAAAAAGTATTACCTATTTTTCGTGCAACGTGCATAGTGGCGAAGAATCCGTCTCCGACATATTCGTTAGAAGTGAAGAACAATTTCGATACCTTACCTTTGTACTGTTGTCAACCAAAAAAACTAACGCAGGGAACGAGGGGCCGAAAACAGATACAGATTCGGCACTTTCTTACTAGCCTCGTGTTAAATGTTCTACAATTCTGTACTTTAATCAGGCTTACGTATGTTCGAACTTAAAAAACGTTTTGTAGTTAAATATTAATTACGATTGTCTCCTTTTTTTCTAGTCGCATACAAATTTATAAAATTTCAAATGTAAGATCATACAATTAATGTAATTTGAAGTGTGAGTCCATATTATAATAATGTAATACTTGTATCTATTAAAATCAAACATCTTATGAGTAAAATATGTATTTACGAATTCACTAAAACTTGTTTGAAAAAAATCAATATATCTTAATTAGTTATATATAAAAAACGTTATAAGTTCAATGACATTCAAGTTCATAAAACATACCATCTTCATATCCATGGTCAATTCAATGTTTCCTGTATTGGTTATTAGCGGTAGACTGCATGTTTAAATATATGTCAATTTTTAAGATATGGGACGAAGATACTATTTATCAGCAAGTCGATCCACGAATTAAAAGCAGTAAGTTTATCTGAGCCGCTGTGTAGAGGGTCATTGCGTAATATATTCTCTTTATCTAGAATAAATTTTTGTTTATTTGTTTTTAATTTTCTATACTTTTATAAATACCATAAGGAGATAATGTTAATAACTCTTACTAAAAAAACCAACATCACTCAAGTCACCTTTACATTTTGTAAATTGTGAATATATATTAAAATATTTTTTATAGTTTATTTGCAAAAGTTATTTAAAGATAAGTGTCAATGTCAAGTAAATGATGAAAAATGACTTGCACATCACTACTGATACTAAAATATTGTCTTTGCAAAATTAGCGATTATATTATAATTTTTATAAAGATAAAGTATATAAAAACAAGCTGTTTATAATAAGAATTTATAATTTTTTTTAAAAAAAAAATGCTTGACACTAATGTAACTATAACCGATATTAACACAATATATACAATTTTTATATGTAGTTTCACAAATTTAACAAATAGGGGCGATTATTGTCAAACGGAATAGTATCATCGTATGGGTTCTACATTACTAAAAATAAAACACTTTGACAATATATGCCATTGCACATTTAAGACTCAGAAAAAAAATTCAGTATTAGAGAAATAAATTAATTATATCTGTATATGCAAACAACATTGACCTGTACGTTTGACCTTTTATTAGGAATATTTATATAGGAGGGTCCACCCAATACATAGGTAGTATGAAGATTCGCAGTTAATAATACACATTGCCCATGATTAGTGTTCACATCAGGTAGACACACATGATCCCTTTTACTTAAATTTTTTCGTCCATAATAAATATTTAAATCAAAGGTCAAGCGGCCAAGACAATGTTGTTTAGCTATATATATAATAATGTAATCATTCGTTGCTTGATTTCCTGGCATCAGTGTAAAAATCAAAGTACTGAAAGTACTGTCTGTTTGGCTCATATTCTTCAAAATTGTTGACATTAAATAATATACCAGTTAAAATTTTACAGCACGAGACGGCCGTTTGAGAATCATATTCATACTCAACAAGTTTGTTACTACATAAGTTTTGTAGAACATGTATTATATTAATATACAAAGTTATATCAATGCAATTAAACATCTTTGAAATTATTATGAATCAAAGTGCTAAAAGTACTTTCATATTGGTTCAAACTAAAAAATTGTAGACACCGCGGTTCAAGTTATTTTTCTTTGAGCTTTAATCAAGGTTGATCTTAATGAACATATGCATAAAACCACTTCTGCATCTCACCTAGCTCTTACATTTATCATAAGGCTTGGTTTTAGTTTTAAACAGACTGCAACATACAACTTTTTGAACAACAAGATGCTGCTGCTGACGTTAGCACAAGAGAAGTAAAACTAAGGTCCCACCTATTTTGCCGGGCAAAAACTGACGAAATACCATCCCTCTATCTCTTGCTAAATTTAGATTACAAGATACTAAGTTTTGGCCATGATATGCTAAGTACTAAATTTCCGCCTTATCTTTTTTATATAAAAAATGCAAATCTGAAAAAAAATAAACCAAACCAAATAAGTTGTTGTTGTTGAATACTGCTTAAAGTCGCACCAGCAATTTTTCAGCTATTTGTGACGACAACGACTTTATAGATCCATGAATCATTCGTGTATGCATGTGAAGTGCGAGTGTGTTTTATTGTCTACCTTGTTCCAGCGAGTAATCAGTGGTACTTTGAGGTGCTAGCTCACCGAGCCGAGCCAGTACGTCACAGGCAACCAAGCCACTCGTTGGTGAACCAGTAAACGCCAAAGGCGAGAAAACTTCAAACACCCAGATGTTTATGTCGCTATTTCAATCTATTTAGTGCAGTTGTTAAACGACTGTGGCTTACAAACATCATCAGTAGTCTACTCTAATATCATACCAATCTTGTCTTTTTCTTATTTTATGTGTGAAAGGGTTTCACATAAATGTTTTGCATGTATTAGGTAGTATAGTGCCATGTGATGTTTCCTGAAGAGTTTATCAATTCCTACATCGACCTCACTAAAAGCATTTAGTTGAATATTTTCATTGACTAATTTACCAATAAGATACCGGTCACTCTTACATTATTGCACTGCCTATACTAAAATTCAACATTACGGCAAATAATTGATGCATGTTATCAGTCACTTGGAGCCAAGATACAAATATCTGGTGCTGAATAGGTATTCTGGTTATTTTGTCAAGCACCATACGGATTCCAAACAAAAATATACTGAAGATACCATCAACAAAATGTTGGAGTTTTTGATAGATAACATATTTGTTGTGTTTGGTAATATAGTTTTTCAGCAAACAATCGGTATACAAATGGGTACAAACTGTGCACCATTGCTTGCTAATTTGTTTCTTTATTCTAACGATACAGAATTTATGTAGAACCTTGTTAAATCTTGAGAGAAAACTGTCGCCAAATCATTCAACTCAACATACAGATATATAAATGACGTTCTGTCTCTTAACAATCCTAAATTTGGAGACTATGTAAATGGCATCTATCCTAGTGAGCTTAAAATAAAAGACACGACTGATTCCTCAAGTTCTGCTTCATATTTAGACTTATACCTGAATTATGTCGCACAGGAAAGGCTACATTTTAAACTTTATGACAAACGTAATGAATTCAATTTTTCAATTGTCAACTTTCCTTTTTATGCAGCAATATACCTGTTTTCCTGCTTATGGTGTATTTGTTTCCCAATTAATACACTATGGTAGAGCTTGTTCCTACTACTGGGACTTTGTACACCAAAGTAGGCTGCTTGCAAATAAATTGTTGACTCAGGGATATTGAAAGCCTAGGCTTATCAAGGCCCTCAAAAAGTTTTATGGCCGTCATCACAGTATTGTTGATAAGTTTGATGTCTCTGTGTCCAGGATTGCCTTGGATATATTTGACGTCTCGTAGTTCCATTTTCCTTTCACACAATTTTGATTACACACGTGGCTGGTGTAGCTAGCTAAACAGGAGGTGCTTACCCTTCCGGAGCACCCGGCCTCACTTCCCTGGTGAAAGTTCACGTGTCTAACCTAACTTGTCAGTTCCAAAGTTTTTACTTATCTTCTGGATTGTGATTCGGAAATGGATTAGTATGTTTGTTTTTGATTGGAACTTTAAACACGTCAAAAGTAAGTAAACTTTCGGTGAATACAGAATTTAAGAAAAAATCCATAATCAATGGGTTTACCAATGGACACAAACAGTGCGCATTACTTTCTGTTTTCTTTCTGTATAAAAATGAGACAAAATTTATGTTGAACGAACAGTTTGAGAAAGGACTGTCCGTAAAATCATTCAACTCCACACACAAATATAAAGATTATGTTCTTTCTCTTAATAATCTTAATATTCTGGTTAGTTTTATATAAAAGATCAGACTTTTTTCACTAAGATAACTTTATGCAACGAAGCGAGCTTATTATAATAAAATTGTTGAAGTAGAAATATTACAAGCCTAGTCTTATCAAGGCCCTCAAAATGGTTTGTGGCGTTATCACAATAGTGCGAAAAAGTAAAATGTTTCTGTATCCAAAATAACCCTGGGTATATTTGACGTCTATAGTTTCATATTTCTTTCACTCTCAACGTTCATTACACATGTGACAGGTGTAGCTAGTTTAAAAGGATATTCCTACCTGTTCGGAGCATCCGGCCTCACTTCCCTTACATCAATTCTCGTGTTTTTTTTTCTAATTCCTAAGTTCTAAAGTTTTTGTTTTGTTTTGGCATAGTGATTTGGACATGGGTTAGTATGTTTGTTTTGATGGACATATACTATTTTTTACTACCGTCATAGAAAAAAAAACGGACACAATTATTAATTGTTGCAAAAATAGTTTTTATTTTGTTTTTATTTTATTTATTTCTTCAAACTATTTGCGAAACAAAAGTAAACAAATACATAATCTTTAAAATATTCATTTTCAATAAGGTTTTCGTACTCAATGATGTCTACATTTGACACATCATTAATTCCTTGGATCACACTACTAAAAGCAATATTCAAATATCAAATATTGCGTACAATTAAACTAAATCGAAAATAATTCACATTAGGAAGAACTCAAAGATAATTTTAAATAATCATAATTAGAAGATTTATTGATGCATAATATACTTGTTATGGCAAATAATTTGCAGAAACTTTGTTAATAATTTATTATTTAAACACATTAGAAGAACTGTTCATTAGTGTAATCAGCTAGTTCAATGTACTTTCTATAACACCTGACTAAAAATCATACAAATAAAACAACTGCATTCAATCGTATCCATTACGTTATAATGACAATGTTTGTATTGATTTAAGTGTCCCTTATACTTTTTCTCACTTTAAAACAAATGTCTCAAGAGAAAACACGCAAAATACGCCATTATTGGTAAAGGATTCAAGAAGCTTGTACCTGCAAAAGAAAAAAAAAATATTGATTTAAAACAATTCCATTATATTTAATTTCCAATTATATGTCATTTGCATTACTTTTGAAATAATAAATTTTCACGGGATTCTCTTTTTCGTTTTTAGTGCATATATTTACCCATAAATTTCCATATAAACGAAATTGCATATATGACAATACCTTAAATAAAATCCTAAAACAACGAATTTATAATCATAAAATGATTTCTTTTAGAGCCACTAAAATTGGACACCACGTTCATTCTTCAAATGGCCATGGGAAAAACCAGGTCACAATTCAAGAAACAAAATATATTGTCAACTGTATTCGAGTTTTAATTTTTACTTTCATTTTTGGCCATTCCCCAAATATTACTCATACATGTTAAAAATAATTATGCTTTTAAAATAAATGTTTAAAACCTTCTAATGACATTCTTTTTTCTGCCACAACGTTACTTACTGGACACATCGAAGTCAGTATCAAATACACGGATTGTGTTGTAGACCATTGTGTCTGATGAAGATCCCTTTTGTGCTGACCTTTTCTCACGAACTATTTTGCCTCTTGTGTTTTTGTGTTGCATAAGACTCTCATGATCAATGAAGAATCGCTGTTTTAATTTCATATCAAGATTATTTCCAATATTTCTTGTTCTCCTTTTTCGCCTTGATTTTGGTGATGTCGTTGTTAGCGGGCATCCCTGAAAAAGTTGTTTAATGCACTAGATAAAAGTGATGTTTTTTTAACAGTGACACACACTGGCCTATGAACTTATATATCAATTAAAACTTATACATCTCACATGAATCTTAACGTAATTGAGACACCAAGATTTACCATCCAATAAAATGGTGTATGCACTAGAACTAAAATACATAAAGAAAATAAATTATGTTAATGAATTGTAAATCAAAAGCCTTTTCTGAACGATGCCATCGTATTAAAAGAAAATCATCGGTTAGTAAATACTATATTTTTGATTGATTAAGTGATGATGAAATATCAATGAACTTATATACCGGCCAATAACCAGGTTTATGAATAAAATATTATGTCACACATCTAGCAACCACACTACTCTTCTATTAATATATTAAATATTTATTTAAAACATGGCATTGATTAGAATCTCAATTTTAAATAATAGTGCATCCAACGTTTAGCATAAAATAAAAATCCATTAATAGCATTGCTTACGTACTAGAAGCTGTTTAAACGATAAAAGACTGATTTGTAATTAAAACCGATAAATAAATAATAAAATTAATTTTTAGAAGTTTGCAATTGTTTGCTTTCATTTTAGTAATATACTTACGTTACCATGATGTGGTTTACAGCCTGTATCATTTTGTGAGCGACAAACAGTAACATTACACACAATAGAAATATCTGACACTCCTTCAAAATGGAAACCATACATCTTCACACGGGCAACACGACCATAAAACTCAAAATTCTCCATAAGTGCTAGGTCTTGTGCCTTTTCTGTAACACAACTGTTAAGATAAGATCAGATGATAATACTGACCGAACACAATAATGCTAATGGAAACTCAATGTAGATAATAAAATAAATGAATCAAAAGTATATCTCTAAAACATATATAAAGGGATAATTTATATTTCCATTGCAAAATGGCAATCGATCGGTCAACAGACAAGATCATTAAATAAATTTATCTAATAAAATAATTTTATTTACATTTATACATTTTTACATTTGTCAATATTCATTTCTTTGTTATTTTCCATGGAATAAATCTTCTAGATATATTTCTCAAAGGTGTCATCCTTACAGTCTTTAAACAACTCTACGGCAAAACTGGGATTCAAAGACTTATTGGATTTTCTCTCATGTGATTATTCAAATGTCCATTTCAAATTGACAGTTCTATAGATAATTCAATATAATTTTGACTTACTTGGTATAATTCCAAAGTTCCATTTTTTCCGTTGAAAGTAAGCTACTGAATCTTGAATGGTCAACATTATTTCCAGGTATTGCGGTGCAAGTTTTCGGCATAACTACGTAATTATTACCTGCAAAAATGAAACATTACATTGAGTAAGCTCGCACAAAGCTAACCTCTCTCCATATTAGGATCAGACAAATTGGTTAAAATGAATCAAACTAAAGTAGAAAGTAGAAAACCTTACAATTTTCATATGTTATAAATGATAATTTAAAGTGCATGTTCTCTATAGTAACTTTGAATTGACAATACAAAAGGGAAACATATCAGTTATCATTGTTAATGCACTATTATAAGAAAAACTCAAAAAGTACGGGTTACTTCTTTATGCAAGGTATCTCTCTAGCTAAATTTGATTCAATACATTTTTTGGTACTTTGGATATTTTTCTATCACTTAAAAATTTGATTTTATAAATTTTCTCCAAGCATTACTGATGAGGAATTTTATTTCGAAATGGCCGTCTGGTGATGTAAAATAGCTCTATTAAAACATGTAAGCACAATTCAATTGACTTAATTACACTCTTGTCTATAAATGGGTTTCAATTTTGTGAGTATACCAAATACGAAAATACTTACTCGATGTCCCTGTATATTCCAAAAACATAAATAATTCATCACCAGTATAAATGCGAGTCAAGCGCTCACTGGAAAGATAACTTTTCTTCCGGAAGGTCATTTTCACTTTGTCTACTTCAAATGTACCATCATTTTTTAATTCTAAATCCCTAAAATATATGTTTTGAATGTTTCAGTAAATTATTATCTTTTATCATTTTATTCATCTAACGCTTAAAATCAATAATGTTTTCTAGCAAATATTCAAAGTGATGTTCACGATTGTCTTTCCGATACGTAACTAATAAAGTTTCGTTTCTGTAAGAGTGTCTGCATTCAAATTTACTCACATTTATTTTACAAATAATTGATGAATACACGAAACTTTGGTTTTGTTTAGAGTGTTATAGTGTGCCACATACATGGTAATCAAATATCAAACTGAGCGTTTAAATCTATTATGCATTATCATGAATTATAACAACAAAAATATTGACTAAAAATGCATCAATTAAGAAATAACATTCTATTTGAGTGTATTCATTCGGCATTATGAATGAGAGTCAGGAATAGCATATTCATGTTAAATATGCTATTCCTGACTCTCATTCATAATACCGAATGAATACACTCAAATAGAATGTTATTTCTTATATTTACAATCATAAAAAACGTTGATAGCATGTCCGAAATGTAAAATTATCGCTACAATAATTTATTTCATTCACGATTCCGACAAACATACGGGATTGATGGAACAGCCTTGCTCCAAATAAGGAAAGTTACGTCGCGAGTAGACTTGGATGCTGACCAATCAAACAATGCGTGACGTAATAGATGTCACTCTGTGACGTAATCGAATAATTGAACGTTACGTAATCAGAGGTCATGACCCCACACTGTATTCAAGAGCAATTGAATGCCAGTTAAAACAAATAGGTTCATCTAAAGAAGATCAATTCCAATTGTAAATATTATCTTACCATTAATAGAAAGTCGTTTATGTCCATGGCAGGGGCGTTTTAATAATAACAAGCTGTTAAATTAGGATATATTATAAGTTATACAGGGCTTTGCCAGGTTACACGGTCCCATGTACCCCGTCAAAGATTTATGTACCCTGAGTCGCAGGCTCAGGGTACATTCATCTTTGACGGGGTACATAGGACCGTGTAACCTGCCAAAGACCTGTATAACGTTTTTGTCAGCCTTCAAGGCGTTACCAGTTTGATCTTTTTAACTTCCTTTTCGTATTTTGTGTGACTTGCGTACGTTGTCGCCATGTTTGTTTACCGTAACTAGACTAGATGTACGTAACTAGACTAGATGTCGCATGCTCTCATGTACCCCGGCAGATTTTCGAACATCGTTCCATGTACACCGGCAAGTTAGCCAATCGCTATACGAGAAATTTCTTTGAAGGGTGACAAAATTAGAATATTGTGTTTTGCTAGCTATTGAAACCTTAAGCTTTTAACAAACTATTATTTTTCAATAAGTTGTTGCTAAGTGTGCTATGACATACTTACTTTAAATGCATTTGGTTTTCAGCCATTCTGTCAACCCCATCAGGAGATATTTCATTACATGTTAAGTTAAAATAATGAATACCATGACCGCCTTTTATTGACGGTGTTGCTGGTGGTACTCGTGTAGATAATACTCCTGATGTTGATCCTGTTAGTGGTGGTGATAATGTTTCTGATTGTGATCCTGTTAGTGGTGTTGATAATGTTCCTGATTGTGATCCTGTTAGTGGTGGTGATAATGTTCCTGATTGTGATCCTGTTAGTGGTGGTGATAATGTTCCTGATTGTGATCCTGTTAGTGGTGTTGATAATGTTCCTGATTGTGATCCTGTTAGTGGTGTTGATAATGTTCCTGATTGTGATCCTGTTAGTGATGTTGATAATGTTCCTGATTGTGATCCTGTTAGTGGTGTTGATAATGTTCCTAATTGTGATCCTGTTAGTGGTGTTGATAATGTTCCTGATTGTGATCCTGTTAGTGGTGTTGATAATGTTCCTAATTGTGATCCTGTTAGTGATGTTGTTAATGTTTCTTTTCTTGTTGATTGGGATCTTCTCCTTCTTCCTCTTGTTCCATCGTAGGCTTGGTCCCATATACTAACCCATACTGATGTCGTAATGTAAGTGTACTTAAAGTGTCAAAAACGAATACAGTAATTAATGCCCACAATACACAATGAAAAACAACCAAAAACTGACATGAACTTTGAAGCAAGCAGTCAACTACAAAATAAGTAAGAATACAAAATTCCCGAGTCAGTACTCTGTTTGCGAGCACCTTGTTATCTTCTTTTAAGCTCTTGTAGCAGTAATAACCTCTGCCATTGCGTATAAACATAAAATAAATACACTACAAGGAGGAAAACAAGTTTTGTGCCAAAGAAAAGGAAAGCTTACAATAAAAACTAAAAATTAAATACGTTTGTCATATAATGAATCTTATTAAAGTATAATGTAACAGGCAGAAGGTACATTTTCCATAACGAACTATCAATCATATCGTTACATATTCAAATCACACTCCTAAAAGTTAAGCTTTAGAAAACTTGCAATAAGTGAACAGCGACATTCTACAATGAAAATAGGGCCTCCACGTATGTAATTTAAATTGAGAATGAAAGAAACCCGAAACTATAGAACAAGAAATATATTTAATATATTTTAAATAACGAGACATCATACTTATCAAAATATTGTGATATAACGTTTAATTGGCTTGATAAGTCATGGCTTGCGTTAACGCCTTAATAATTTATTTGTTAGCAGATTCCTTTGTTAAATAAAGTGTCTGTAAGTGGAACAAACTCAACCGTAACGTATTAACTGTGAAATTGATGCATCATATCAACTAGAGAAATAGGATTATCGCTGTATAGAAAAGCATTTTTTTTCTTTTCTCCATGTTTAACATTTTTCTGCATTAATTCTGCTTCATATGGATCAAGAAACGAATAGGCAATGAAAGTAAAATTGGACCAGAAGAAATATTTCTTTTTTATTACACCATCTTAACGCGATTAGCTGCCTTACTGAATGCAGACATGATTCTAATTCTTTTGAATCAAGGTGAAAATAAATCGAAATCCTAAAAATAGTATTTAAATGCAATGTTAAAAAGAAATAATCATCATTTCATAAAGTACAGAGAATTTGTGAATATGATATTTGACGGTGAACAGACAATAACATAACCTATCAGGCATTTAAATGTAGTTGTCACTAAAACACAAAATAAAGGAGCTTCCCGCCAAGTTGTCTCTGTAATTGCTTTTGAATATAGGATTTCTTTTTTTTATTTCCCAAAGACCTTACTTATCCGGCAAAATTGAGTCAATAAAAATTTGCCGGAAAACTTTGTTATTTGGGTTAACCTTTTACGCATATTAAAACAGGTTAATGAATGATATATTGTTTATATTAACAAGAGGCCAAAGGGTTTTTACGCTTACCTGAGGTTATGTAACTATCTCATGCAGTGGTTTAATGGTTAATTACAAAAATTAAGGAGAATGTCCTTATTTTTAGCAGTTAGGGCAAATATGTCAAGACTTATGCAGATTAATTAAAACTTGTCATAATGTAAGGTCTAGCTGCAGTATATTTATAAACAGCTAAATAGTTGAAACAAAAGTAAAAACTATGTCACTCTAGCATTTGTTTGCATCTATGACATTGCCCTTTTAACCCATGACCTTCATTGATATATCAAAATGATCATTATGTCAATACCTACTTTAATCTAATATACATGCCTATTCAAAAAGTTTATAGTTAACTAACCATTTCAGAATTGGTTTGATTATGAGACCTTGACCTCTGAATCCATATATCAAAATGAGTGTTAGGCCAGTGCCTACAATATTATAATATACATGGCTTCACAAAATGTTTATAGCTTCCAAGATAATTAAGCATTTCATCATTTATTTGACCTCCATTAATATATCAAAAAGATCGTAAACAAATGCCTACAATATTGTTATATCAAAAACAAACATACTAATACTATCACATAGTGTCCAAATGTAGGATTGTTAAGAGACAGAACGTCATCTATATATCTGTATGTTGAGTTAAATGATTTGGTGACATTTTTTACTCCAGATTTAACAAGGTATCTATATATTTGCCTATACAAAAAGTTTATAGTTTTCCAAATACATTGATAAATACACTAATTTTAGCAATTTTCCCCTTAAGTATCTAGCCATTTCCCCATTTGGTCCCTATAGCTACAATGTACTAGGTGCCCTAAGTATGTTTTACATGAAATCTCTAACATCTAACATCTCTAACTCTTGATGCTAAATATCACCCAGTTTGGACCAGTAGTGCCGGAGAAGTTGATTAAAATGTGAAACATTTTTACACAATGCACGACGGACGAACGATAAGGAGCCTTTTGCTGATAATATCTAGCAAAATTTGTCAATAGATCGATCAATAATAGCTTTTAATATTCTTATCTTGTTTTTCTTCTTATAGTTACATCACCATATTGGATTTTGGAAACAATCTTACGTCAACTATTGATCTGACATCAGCTCTGCTTAACTTTAAGCACGCGGATTAAATATAAGATTTTTAATTACGCACACAAGAAAAGAAGGCACAAGAAATGCTATCAACTATTTATCATACATACTGTCAAACATTCTGCTTTGATTTCTACTTGCTGCATTGATGATGTAATGTTCTCAACCGAGCAGTTTTCAGGTCGGCCAAGAATGGTTACAACACCGCCATCACTTATGCCTCTAATTATAATACTTTTGTCTTCTTCACAACCTTAAATTAAAAATTACTTTTAACTTTTTATATTGCACGCGTGATGGTTGTAATTAGCTAAACAGGAGGAACTTAATCCTCCCGGATCACTCGGTCTCACTTCCCTTATGGAAGTTCACATGTTTAATTTAATTAGCCACTTTCAAATTTTTACTTTGCTTCGGAATTGTGACTTAGAACATAGGTATAATTGTTTTTACTTGTTTTGCCTCTTGTACTTTCTTTACTTATGCTGTTCCTTGTTTCTTGCTGTTTACGTGTTTTTTATATATTAAAAACAGGCCGGTCCATTTTTAAATCACAGTCGTAAATTCTAACTTCGTAAACTGGCAAGTGACACAAAAGCACCCAAAGACAGTGAATCTCCTTGAGAAAAAGTTTATAAAATTATATAGATTAGAAAATATTCAACAGGGCCAGGTTGTTCAAAGCAACGTTAGTCCAACCACTTGGTAAGTTTCGTAAAAGGTAATATTGTTTAGCCAAAATCTAAGTAAATTCATTAAATAGATATTATCAAACAAAAGCGATTTGTGTCTACGAAGAGAGCAAGATAATGTTACTTACTATATGTGTAATGTGGGTGAACATATTCGTCATACGCACTGCCAACGATAAAAACCTAGAACATAAGAGATAACGATTATAATGATGGTTATTATTTTAATTATTATTATTTCTAATAATATTATTTCTTCCTCAAAATTTTGACCAACGCATTTCTCGAAAAATTCGTAACAATTTTTTATAAAACAGTCTTTGAATGAAGTATATATGAGTCAGGCTATTCGTTTTAATTCTGTATACGGTTGTACGGCTACGCTCCAAAATGTAGTCAAACAGAGAACACTACGATTTTGTTCTATGTGTAGTTTTGTGTATAAATATTAAAACACATATTACACTGTTTATTGATGACTTAATATGATTTTTACAGAGTCAATGAACTTGCGGACAAGAGATCGAGGATATAAAGTTCTCGACATGATACTTCTAACATGCACTTTCCGCCTAACAAACCAATTATACTTTTGTTTCTCTTAATTAACCCTATAGAGACTATAATAGGTCACTGTTCAACTACCATATCCTATCGATCATCTGAAAAACAATTTGAATTTTTGCTCACATGGACATAAGACTTCATGAACCATCGTTATCTGTGACTAATAAATTCCAATAAGCTTACTATCAATGTTCGTGAAAAAGCAATTATTTTCTTTCTACAAATAGGGATAGTTAAAGGGAGCAGTAGCAACTATATTCATACTCTGACTACAACATTGTTACATCACTCAATGTCCAAAGTAAGAATTAAAAAAAGTTAAACACTGAAGCTTCCACCATGAAACTGTGCTTCAAAAAAGGGAGTCCTCCTTGGTTTCAGGATTTTTATAATTTCCGTTCTTTGATAAGCTTGTTTTGGGAAGCATTGTGAACAATTTTGCAAGCTTTGAGATTACAATAAAATATGAAAAGATTACTTTTTAACACATTAAAATAATTAAATTTTAAAACTTTAAAGTGATGTAAATGTTTTATATCTATCATCCCATAGACAGAATTTTTGACGAAATATTAGCTGACGTCATATTGTGCAGAAAGTGTTCGTGCAAGGCTAGCTACCGGCGGTTGCCATTGGCAACAGCTGTGTTCCGCTTTTAGATTAATGCGCCCGTTTTTGTTTTAATGCACTGGTTTTTTGTTTAATGTATATAATTTAAAGATTACATGAATGTTATTAATATTGAACCTATATTTGAATTTAATTATAAGGATTGATTGTAAAAAATTTTCTTTGCGGTTTTATGCCGCGTGCTCTAAATAATTTTATCTATGACCCCATAAATAGAAAAAAATTTACAATCATTCCTTAATTAATCAAAAATAAACATACTAATACGTGTCCAAATTACAATGTTAAAGCAAAGCAAACGTTATGAAACTAGCAAATTAACTTTTAACTCTTGAAGTTCAAGCAGAGAAGTAGGGACGTGTACTTTGGAAGGGTTATCGCGTCGTGTTAAGCGAACTACCCGCGACTATTAACAAAATAGAATTGTGACTGAAAGGAACATTGAACTATGGGGTGTCAATTATACCCAGAGTAATTTTTGTTAAAGAAACATCATACTTATCAACAATATTGTAAGATGACCGTTAATCTTTTTGAGGGCCTGCTTAATCCTGAGCTAGAATTCAAAATGATACAATTGTTGATTTAATAACATAATAGAGTACTAGTGTGCAATATCAGCGTTTTGATTTGGAAATTATTTTGAATTAAAATATTGAATCAATGAAAGTAATTTTTACTTACCATTGACAATAATAACAATATCTTATTTTTCTCCACCATAGGCTGAAAAGCAAGATAGTATGAGCTGATAAAAGTTGTATTACTTTTCCTCCGTTTTGTTTTAAACTTTTTTTAAAAAAATTAATTAAAATATGGAACCAAAATGCTATGTTATTCTTGACCTAGCATAGTAAAGAAATTTTGGTTATGGTTTTAAAAATCAGTTAATATTGCAATGAAAATTTACTCGGAATTGGGAAATGATAGTTATCTACATTACCAATTTTTATAACTATAACTTCTAGAAAAAGTATTTTGATTATTTGGATCTTGTTATAAGTCTCAATCAATAATTTTTTATTGAAAAAATATCACACTAAACAGTCATCGCCGAAAGAATTTGTGACTAAGTATACGTGCATTGCGCAAAATTAGCAGGAATAACAATTATTTTTAATTATAAAAAAGAATTGACTCTTTTTCGTACAGCGCGTATTTTGGCGAAGTATTTTTACCCAGCATATTCGTTAAAAGCAAAGTAACTTCGAATTCTTACCTTTGTACTGTTGCTACCCCCTCAAAAAGTTATGAAATACACATCTTATATTTAGGTCTGTAGAATTATGAACTTCGAGAAGTAGCTAACGAGGGTCCAAGAACAGTTGCAGATTCGACACTTACTAACTTGCCTAGTATTAAACTTTCGACAATACTTTCGTATTGTATTTAAATATCCATTACGATTGTCTCCAGTGATATACAAATAAAGACAATTTTCAATTTCAAATTAGATGCTTTAAGTGCGAGTCCATATTATAATTATTATATTACTTGTACTTGTATCTATTGAACTCCAACTGTAATTTTTTGAGTAAAATATGTATTTACAAGAAAAATATTATTTACGAGTTCACTAAAACTACCAATGTAGGTTAATTAGTTGCATAATAAAAAACACCGCTATACGTTCAATGACATGATTTATTAGACATACCATCTTCATGTTCATAGTCAATTCAATGTTTCCTGTATTGGTTAATAGCGGTAGAACGCATATTTAAATATATATGACAATTTTTAAGATATGGGGTGAAGATACTGTTTTATCAGCAAGTCGTTCCACGAATTAAAAGGAGTAAGTTTATCAGCGCTGCTTTGTAGAGGGTTATTGCGTAATACATCAACTTTATCTAGAATATTTTTTGTTTTTATATTTTCTATACTTTATAATTACCGTAACGAGATTATGTTAACAAATGTTAATAAAAAAAATCACATCATTTTGTAAATTGTGAATTTATATTAAAATATTTTTACCGTCTGTTTACAAAGTATATTTAAAGATAAGTTCCACTGTCAATTAAAGGATGAAAAATGACTTGAAAAAAACTTTCACATCACTACTGATACTAAAGTATTGTCTTGCAAAATTAGCTTCAACAAGATTTTATAAAGATAAACTATATTAAAATAAACTGTTTCTAATAAAAGCATCCAATTATTTTTTTCTCTCAAAACATAAGAAACTGTAATGCGTCTGTAATTGCAATGAAAGCAATGTTCGATCGGTTTGGTTTTATTTAATATGATTTTTTTTTTCGGAGTCTCTGAACACAGTTTGGAGATAGCATCAATCTGTATTTCAAATATTATATTTTTATAATTATGTAGATTTAAAAAGGATATGCCCACCTCGACATGTAAGTTACAACTCTTCAAATACTAAAAATACAAATGTACTCTTTGCTTTTGTATTCCCCCAAATAATGGTTATTATCAAATAATAACAAATTTGACAAATTTGGTTAAGAAACGATATATGATAATTGTTGAAATGTATAACATAGTGTGTCATATTTACAATTCAAAACCAATTAATATCCAAATTACAAAGTAAAAACTGAATATAAGTTTAATACACGAACTTACATTGAGGCCCGGTGCTCCGGAACGGTAAGCATTTCATGTTTAGGTAGCTACACTCACCACTTGTGTAATCAAAATTGAGAATAAAAGGACAATGAAACTATGGGACGTAAAATATACGCATGGTAATTTTGGATACAGAGGAATTTTGGAGAAAAAAATACTAATTGTATAAGAAGCAATAAATATTCTTTTATATCCATGATTTTATATAGAAAATCTAATAATCAAAAACAAACATATTAATCCATGTCGGAATCATAATCCAGAAGCAAAGCAAAAACTTTAGAACTGACAGATTAGATACGTAAACTTCCACCAGGGAAGTGAGGCCGGATGCTCCAGGAAGGTAAGCACCCCTTGTTTCGCTATCTACACCCGCCACGTGTGTAATCAAAATTGTGTGAAATGAACATGGAACTATGGGACGTCAAATATATCCAGGGTAATCCTGGACACAGAGAAACTTGTCAATAATACTGTGGTGACGGCCATAAAACTTTTTGAGGGTCTTGATAAGCCTAGGCTTGCAATATTCCTGAGTCAACAATTTATTTGCAAGCAGCCTACTTCGTTGTACAAAATCCTTGTAGTGGGAACAAGCTCTACAATAGCGTATTAATTGGGAAACAAATACACCGTAAGCAGGAAAAGCAGGTATATTGCTGCATAAAAAAGGAAAATTGACGATAGAAAAATTGAAGTCAACACGTTTGTCATAAAGTTTTAAATGTAGCCTTTCGTGTGCGTCATACAGGTATAAGTCTTAATATGAAGCAGAACTTGAGGAATCAGTCGTGTCTTTTATTTCAAGCTCACTAGGATAGATGACATTTACATAGTCTCCAAATTGTTAAGAGACAGAACGTCATCTATATAAAACGTACCATAATAAACAAACACTCAACGATTAAATTTTTTTTTTTTGACATATTAAATAAATTTAAATATTATTTTATGTCGCTAATAATACATATTATTCATTTTGATGCAGCTCAGATTGCACAAGAATGCAGGATTTTTGCGCCATTTTTTCAAAATTTTCCGGGTAAGCATGCCCCTGAACCCCTCTAGAAGGTTCGAGACTTCGGCTCTCACATTATACGCCCCCCCCCCTTTCTAAAATTATGGATCCGGCTCTGTACATGAGATATTATATATCTTTAAGTCACATGTTACATGGCCTTGATTGATGAACTTAGATCAATGAATCTCTTTACAAGTATGTTGTTCTAAAATGTGTCGTCAGTTGCACCTTGGTATCAGTATTTTACATTTTGATCCAACATCTAAAACTATCTGTATTTCCCCAATTTTGGTCCGGACACTACTGATGAGGAATTTTAAGTGCTTTAAATAAAATTAACTCAGGATTTGTAATAAAATATGTAACCATGAAGCGAGGTTGCGCACCAAGAATGCAAATTCTGTGAAAGAACATATGATTAAATAAAAAAAACATAACAAGACTCAGAAAAAATGACACCCAGCTTAACATCCAGCTCTGTATTCATCTCCGATTCAATCACGAAAAATTGAATAAAAAATGAGTTTACGTTCAAACAATATTGACCTGTCAGCTTTACCTTCCATCATGAATAAGTATACACAAAAACACATGTAGAGTTTGGGTTCAAACTCAACAAATAAACAATGCATGTATCTCTAGCATGTTGTTAAAAAAACACATGTTCTACCTACATGTAAATATACCATATTTTATAGGTCATAAAATTATTAAAATGTCAAGCAACCAGGTTAATATTGTTTGCGTATAATTCGAAAAACACTTGGCGACATTTGTAATATAGTACATGATAACCTATTTATATTTACATTAAATATTGTCCTCGTTCTGAAAACCTCGTTTATTTTCCACGAAATGCCTTTTTTATCTTGACCGTTATGTATATATTGCCTTGATACCCGTTATCATCCGCCGAGAAATCTACATAAAAAATTCAGTAATGCATTATTTACATGTCCGATCTGTATCACAATTTCGTCCTTCGGTTGATTTTTTTTTCTTGTCTACAGACCAATTCATATATATGTTTTGGATTTTGAATTTGTGGGAACCATACATTGTAGTACATGATATTGAGAGTATCTTGAGGATTCTTAAAATTTATCAAGTTTGAATATGCTCGATAAATTTTAAACAAAACATTGCACAGATTCTTTATATTCTTTTAAATCCTACTGCTTGCATTTAGATAACCAGTTCTCCAGAACATGATTTGCAGTGGATGAATGTTTAAAGGTTTCCTTTTGTTTACCAAAGATAACCCGTCAACCTTCAATACTGGTTCGTCTAAAATGTTTCTAGGGGCACAAAATACATGTTTTATTAGAGATATTCTATCTTATTTATAGTTACAATATCTTTCCTTCAATAAAGTATTTGACATTGACTTTACTTTGCCACTTCATAGAGACAATGCTTCACGCGCTCACGTGATGACGTCAGATGTCAAAGCTCCCGTTGACTCACAGGAGACGACCCATTTTTATGAGAAAGTGCACTAACAATTAGTGTTATCACGCCCCTCTTTTCACGGTGTATTAAACACGATGTTTTTCTTTGGACTGTGTCAGTTTTTTGAAATTTTTTACGGTGGTAAGTTCGTTTATTTTACAACTTTTTCACAAGTAAGCCTATTTTATCAATGTAAAACATTTTAATTTGTTGATGATTGTTAATAATTTTGATTTTGTTGGATATGCAATCACTGTTTTTACACGTTGTTAATTTCACGGGTGCAATACCTCCGGGTTTTTACCTGTACACATAATTTTATCAACTTCGTCATGTCATTATTTTATATAATTGTCTCGATGTGTGGTTTTGAATTTTGTTCTAAATTACGTATTTTTGTTTTTAATGAGACAATTCACAATACCAAGACCAAGAAGAAGAGCACCTCGTTTTAGGCCTGATCCAATTCAGCCGCCACAAGGACGTTCCGGACGAGCGAGAGAAGCTATCCCCCCTTTGCATATTTGGGACCAGGTTGTTGCGGACGAGCCAGCCCAACATCACGAACATGATCCACCCGTCGACGACATACAGCAAATACATGTAGACGTTAATGCCATCACAAATGAAGTGTCAAGAAATGTTATAAATGCAATCACGCCACTCATTACGAGGAGCCCGTCGTCACACACTGATTCAGGCGATGGTGACATTAATCATCTTTATCAAATTAATAGCACTAATGATGAACTGGGTTACTATGTTCAAAACAAGACCAAGTTGAAAATTATAAACAATGAATATATTGATCCCGGGATCCTGTTGTCAAAACCAATACATATAAAATATTGTCGTTAAAAATGGTAGTCTGGTCACACACCAAAAACCCAATCTAGCAAGATAAATTATATCCAGCAGTGGACCGATGCATTTTTAATCCGAGGCCGCGGTGGCCTAATGGATAAGACGCCAGTCTTCAAATCCAGGGTCTCTCACCGCTGTGAGTTCGAATCCCGCTCGGACCACACGTGGGAAAGTGAATTTTCCTTGCCCTTGGCCTTTACTGATTCACCTGGTATCAGTATAATGGACTGGGGGGTGGTACGCTTGTCTGCGGCGTACTGACTCTGTGAGCTAGCACGTTAAAGTCGCCCTAAGTGCGCGCTAGTACAAGGTAGACCATACAACACACTCGCACTTCACATGCATACACAAAATTGTTCATAGATTAATCCATAGAGATTAATAAAATAGTTCTCGTCGCGAATAGCTGAAAAATTGCTGATGCGACGTTAAGCAACATTCAACCATCAACCAACCATTTTATATCCTTGCTAGTATATATACTACTGCCCATCCAACTGCAATGTCTGATGACGTCACAAGTGTGATCGTCGAAAAACCGGAAGTTGCCTGTACAGGCTTGATTACAATTTTTTCCAGGTGCAAAATGGGAGGTTTCACCACGTATATCTTGAAAAGGAGACCATGTACGATTACGGGGTTTTCGACATTGTTTTTATTACGGCATTTACTATTCATACTCAATTTATCGAAAATCGTTTAACTTACACTTTAAGTATATGCATTCAGTTAGACATGGGGCTAGTCGCACTACGGGTTTAGGCTGGAAAAACTATGATATCCAGTTTAGGTTAAAAAAATCCTGCTTTGTCTTGGGTCATTGTAGACCAAGAATTGTGGTTAATTTATAGGAATTTTTCAACTCCAAACACTGAAACTCCCCTAAATAAGATTGCCGTCAACAATCTGAAGTGTTACTATTATATGTTTTAGGTATGCATGTCAATACCGTCATGTATGTATTAAATATTCACAGCCTCATCCACAGATAAAATGTAGAATTTTTACATCTAATAACACTAGTTCCAGGTTTGAAAATCAGCAAAATTGTCAATCAAGGCAAACAACTGCAACAATTACACAAAAACGGCCTACAAACCTGTCCGATAATAAGCCCTATGCACCGCACCGATTTACTATTGTTCCAGGTAACTTAGATAGTCGATTTATCTTTAATATAAAATCAAGTATTGTAATATTAGTACTCATTTTGATATTCCCGTAAATAAAATCATATCACCTAACAAACCTATGAGGTTTGCTGACTTGAACTTGAATTACAAAACAGAAATATACCGACATTATTGTCTGTTTTAATATCAGAGAAAAATCAATGTGTCGTATACATACCTAGATGTACCTCAGATAGCTGGTTGACCTGCATACTAATTGTTAACACACAGGTAAAACAAGGTTGTCTCTCAGGTGTGCGGTTCGGGTTTTACTCATACTCATGTATATGTGTAACAATTACCCTTCATGCAAGGCTCTGAATTTGCATACGAGGCACAAATAAAGAGAGGGCATACGGACAGTGTTTAAAAAAAACAGTAAATTTTCGGTATGTAGAGCAAAACCAGAGAGATACAGAACACTTATTTTTTTACATTTAATTGGTTTTTTTTATTTTAGATTCAATATGTATAACATTAAATATAAATCATTAATAATAAACGCTTAATTGACAAAAAAGCGACTATCTAAATTATCTGGAACAATAGTAAGTAATATGGCTTATACTACAGTTAAAGTTGAAATATTAAAGGATTTTCTATGGCATTATTTAAATAGGACTTAGGCAATGTTTCGGTATTTTTTAGATCTCTTTAATGGTATAACAACATTTAGTATTTAGTAAGTCTTATTGGATTCATGAACATGAATTACAATTGTTTACAAACAGTGTTGGTGGGGCTCATTTTGGTTGTGCAGCAACATTTGGTAATGAATGGTCGTATATGCAATAGCTTGAATCTTGAAATAATACAGATATTTTGTGTCGTTTCTTTTTTCGAATTGGTTCCTATGTCTATGGGTTTCCATATATGAGTAAGTAACGTCCCAGTCAAGAATATTTAACTTATATCGAGACGTCGCCAGCTATAGGCGAAGGTGCAGAAATTTTGCCTGTGAGTTGCGCTGATGGCATTATACAGCAGGGTTCTTTATCGTGCCAAGCCCACCATGACACGGGACCTCGTTTATTTTAAGTTCCGATCCGAAAGAACCGTGACTTTCATTTCGTAATGCCGAGTGCTTGGCGAAAGAACAGTCACTACCCACTTTCAAGTATAAGGTCAGACCCGGTCGGGTTTGAACCCACGACATCCCACTTACGGAGCGAGCACTCTACCAACTGAGCTACCGCAGTGGTTTTTTCATATATGATGTACACAGTTATCTAATACACAAGTACATACAAGCAGGCGTTGATTTTGATCCTTAATATAAACCTCAAGTCAAAAAGAGTTATGTATTAGCTCAGACCACTGGTTTTACAAAGTATGCTATGTAATATTCAATTCAAGTCTGTACACATTCAAGGCAAATTAAACATAACTGCCGATTCTCTTTCTCGACAGTAGTGACCACGTTTTCGCCAAACTCATCCTTTTTTTCTGGTTCAATTGACGAAATGGGCCATTCATTGCAATATTCCAATATTATTTTTGATCAACATTTAAACGTTCTCGAGGTATTTTTCCACATACAAAAACACGGTGCTACAATGATTATTCAAAGTAGCCAATGTTCATTATTTGCTTTAAAATCTTTTAGATTATTCATGCAAGTAAGACCCCTCTACTCTTGCAAATTTTTCTATCATTGTTTGTGTACATTCTCCAGAAAACTCTTAAATTGGCTTGTTTTAATTCTAGATTGTATAACTCACACTCATTCAAAATATAAGCAGCAACCATCGCCGCTATGTCTGGTATAGAAAATGACAAAATTGCGCAATATGGACGCTGGAAGTCAAATTTTTACGTATACCATCATTTCAACTTGTAAACTTGACTGCTTGATAATGGATTTCAGATTCTGTCGACAAAGTGTGGCTTATCGGGTCTTTGATTGTGCGAGAAGCTTTTGTCTGATCAAAACATTCATTGTTTGGTAAAGATTTGCAATTGTGCCATTTGAATGCATCAATTCGAATGCATCAATTTTGTTGCAGGATAAAGACGGAATGAAATTGGCTGAAGTTTTGCCAAAAGTAAAACATTTACTTTCATTTATCGATCGGCCAAGTTATCTTATCGTACACTATGGTGATAATGATATAGGTGGGCAGTTAAAATCAATTCAGTTGATACAAATATTTGTCCAGGTGTTACAATATTTTGGTCACAAATCCTTCCTAGATTGCACTGGCGCAATGAGATAAATCATGTAGCATTGGAAAAAGTCAGGCTTAAATTGCTACATTTGTAATTGCTGATGGTGGACGTTATATTTGGTACCCAGAAATAACTGATAAAATGAGGTATACTCTGTGAAGATGGTGTTTATTTAAGCCAACTGGATAACAATATATTTATCTATAGAATACAACAGGCTTTGCAATCATTTTAAACTTCTAAAACATGTGTTTCCCCTCCCCTTGGTTAAACTGGTCCATGTCATTAATTTGTTTGCTCATCAGGCTTTTGACCGATGTGGTCAGTTATTTATTTATTTATTTATTTATTTACATTTTGCCAATCTGGCTATTGACCAATCTGTTTATTTATTTATTTATTTATTTCTATTTTGCCGATCTGGCTATTGACCAATCTGGTCAGTTATTTATTTATTTATTTATTTATTTATTTATTTATTTTTTGCTAATCTGGCAAATGACCAATCTGGTCAGTTTTTTTGTTTATATTTTGCCAATCTGGCTATTGACCAATCTGGCAGTTATTTATTTATTTATTTATTTATTTATTTATTTATTTATTTATTTATTTATTTATATTTTGCTAATCTGGCTAATGACCAATATTGTCAGTTATTTATTTATATTTTGCCAATCTGGCAAATGATCAATCTGGTCAGTTATTTATTTATTCATTTATTTATTTATTTGTTTATATTTTGCCAATCTGGCTATTGACCAATCTGGTCAGTTATTTATTTATTTATTTATTTAAGTATTTATATATTTATTTGTTTATATTTTGCCAATCTGGCTATTATGCAATCTGGTCAGTTATTTATTTATTTATTTATTTATTTATTTATTTATTTATTTATTTATTTATTTATTTATTTATATTTTGCTAATCTGGCAAATGACCAATCTGGTCAGTTATTTATTTATTGATATTTTGCCAATCTGGTTATTGATCAATCTGTCAGTTATTTATTTATTTATATTTTGCCAATCTGGCTATTGATCAATCTGGTCGGTTATTTATTTATTTATATTTTGCCAATCTTACTTTTTGGCCATTCTGGCCCGTTATTTATTTATTTATTTATTTATTTACCAATTTGGCTTTTGACCAATCTGGTCAGTTATTTACTTGCCAATCTGGCTTTTTGTCCTATGCCATCAGTTACTTTTCCTAGCATGATTTCAAATCAATTCCTATACTATATACTGTTGGCGCTGGCTAAGATATGGTGTCTTAGCCATGTGGCAAATTTTGCTCTCACCAGTATATTAAATAAAGCTGTTTTTCGTAAATATACATAATATGGAAATGTTTTCATGCTAAGTAAATGGTGAACATCTGTTACCAGGGTTCATCTTTTCATTCTTTTAATAACCATTTACTTGTTATATAATTGTTTGTTGAGGATGCCCATTACAGACTCAATTGGAGTCTTGGCTCCTCTATTATACAGCCGTGGCCAGTTATAGCCAAAATTTATAATAATAAATCCAAATCTTAAAACTATAGATATTTGTGTCGTTTTTAGTAATTAAGATCGTCAAGCTGTAAGTAGTGTTACCCATCTCCTTTATATGTTGTTTGATGTGTATTAAACACGTGTCTTTTGATAATTTTCCAATGTCTTTATGGACTTGCAAAGCATAATGGGCGGTCTCAAATTCCATAAAAGGCGAAGAAAATTTAACATGATTTTAACAAGAGACTCATTTTAAAGTTTTGACCGATGTGGTCAGTTATTTATTTATTTATTTATTTATTTACATTTTGCCAATCTGGCTATTGACCAATCTGGTCAGTTATTTATTTATTTATTTATTTATTTATTTATTTTTTGCTAATCTGGCAAATGACCAATCTGGTCAGTTTTTTTGTTTATATTTTGCCAATCTGGCTATTGACCAATCTGGCAGTTATTTATTTATTTATTTATTTATTTATTTATTTATTTATTTATTTATTTATTTATATTTTGCTAATCTGGCTAATGACCAATATTGTCAGTTATTTATTTATATTTTGCCAATCTGGCAAATGATCAATCTGGTCAGTTATTTATTTATTCATTTATTTATTTATTTGTTTATATTTTGCCAATCTGGCTATTGACCAATCTGGTCAGTTATTTATTTATTTATTTATTTAAGTATTTATATATTTATTTGTTTATATTTTGCCAATCTGGCTATTATGCAATCTGGTCAGTTATTTATTTATTTATTTATTTATTTATTTATTTATTTATTTATTTATTTATTTATTTATATTTTGCTAATCTGGCAAATGACCAATCTGGTCAGTTATTTATTTATTGATATTTTGCCAATCTGGTTATTGATCAATCTGTCAGTTATTTATTTATTTATATTTTGCCAATCTGGCTATTGATCAATCTGGTCGGTTATTTATTTATTTATATTTTGCCAATCTTACTTTTTGGCCATTCTGGCCCGTTATTTATTTATTTATTTATTTATTTACCAATTTGGCTTTTGACCAATCTGGTCAGTTATTTACTTGCCAATCTGGCTTTTTGTCCTATGCCATCAGTTACTTTTCCTAGCATGATTTCAAATCAATTCCTATACTATATACTGTTGGCGCTGGCTAAGATATGGTGTCTTAGCCATGTGGCAAATTTTGCTCTCACCAGTATATTAAATAAAGCTGTTTTTCGTAAATATACATAATATGGAAATGTTTTCATGCTAAGTAAATGGTGAACATCTGTTACCAGGGTTCATCTTTTCATTCTTTTAATAACCATTTACTTGTTATATAATTGTTTGTTGAGGATGCCCATTACAGACTCAATTGGAGTCTTGGCTCCTCTATTATACAGCCGTGGCCAGTTATAGCCAAAATTTATAATAATAAATCCAAATCTTAAAACTATAGATATTTGTGTCGTTTTTAGTAATTAAGATCGTCAAGCTGTAAGTAGTGTTACCCATCTCCTTTATATGTTGTTGATTGTATTATTAACACGTGTCTTTTGATAATTTTCCAATGTCTTTATGGACTTGCAAAGCATAATGGGCGGTCTCAAATTCCATAAAAGGCGAAGAAAATTTAACATGATTTTAACAAGAGACTCATTTTAAAGTTTTGACCACAATGTTTTGGGGCTCTAAAATGTAAACAATTTTATGATTTAAACAAAGACATGCATTTTAACCTAACGTGAATCGACCACCTGCGTTACACACGTGTAAACTATTTATATGCTTACAGTCTTTCCAGTTATTCCTATATATGGCGGATGTAGATAGCTAGCTAAACAGGAGGTGCTTACTCTTCCGTTGCACTTGGCCTTACTTCCCTGGTGGAAGTGAACGTGTTTAATATAACTTGTCAGTTCCAAAGTTTTCACTTTGCTTCTGGATTGTCATTTAGGCATAAATTAGTGTGTTCATTTTTTTATTATATCAACTTAAAACAATTATACGATTTGATTCCTGAATCGAATATTTAAGGTCAGTTTCAGTTTTCTGGGTTTCACTTTGATAAAACACAGCTGAGAGGAATACCGAAGTTACTACTTTATTATACTACGAATACACATAAAATGCTTTAAATCTGTTAAATGTTTATTAAAATAATTAAAATTATAAAATCAGAGTGTAAAGAATTGTGTCTTACAATAAAAAAATATCGCATTTGGTCGATAAAAATAAGCACGCCAAAATACATAATCGAACGAATATATTTATCCAAATTTTGTAGCCTTTTGACTCCTGTCGTGTGCTAATGAAATGTTGCATAAAAACGAAACACGCTGAACGACACAAGGCACACGAAGGAATCTTACCTCAATACCTCACTATATTGTGCTTAGCTGTTCTAAAAACAAATACAATTAACATGTTCAAATAACAATTCCTAACCCAAGCCAACCAACCCCCTAAAAAACTATTTAAAAAGCAGAGTATAAAGGTAAGCATCCCCTGTTTAGCTAGCTCAACCACCAGATGTGTAATCAAAATTGAGAATGAGAGTAACAAAAATACCCCCGGTTTCACAATCGTTGCTAGGGTAAGATTTTCCTTTATTTAAATCAGGCAAAATAACAAATTTCTACAATTTGTTAAATTTTCAGATATTCCGGAATTATAGGTGTCATTTCTAAATTAAAAGATTTGCATTTAGTTTTGTCAAATATAATCGTCAATAGTTTTATAAAAAGATTACTAAAATTTGCTTAATATAAGTTAAAGAAAACTTTTAGCAAAGGAATAATTGTGTAACCGGGGCATGGGGCATGGGACTTAAATACACCAAATATATCTATGATAATTTTGCACAGATGCATTATACTTATACAATGTTGTGATGACGACCATAAAATTTGTTGAGACTCGATAAACCTAGCCTTGCAATATAACAATGACACGCATCCAATTTTATCGACCATTAGTCACTGTTAATTCTAAAAATTATAGTTTATTCATGAAAAACAAACATACTACTCATGCTACTGCATTTCCATAAATTCAGTGCACATGGAAAATGCAAGAATAAAGTCGTATTTTCCAACAAACTCACAAAAAATATGTCAAAACTTAATACAAAATATACTGACCTAATAGGAAGACATATTTTTCATTCATGAAAAGTTGAACTTATTTCTGTACATAGAGCAATTTTTTAACTTTTTGACATAACAACAAATATGACTATGTCAAAATTATCCCTTCTGTACCTTCTTACTTGGAACAACTATAAACGTTATGTCATAAATAGAGTATTCATGATGATCACAAATGGAAAAAACCCGAACAACAATGACCTACCTGACCCTAAATGCCCTGATGTAACTTTGAATAAGGCCCAATTGGTGTATAAACGATGAAATTGCTAAAATTTTCGCAAAATTTCTCTATGTACAGGAGAACTGAACAATAATGTTTTTAATTAAAAATATAATTTGGTTAGGTCAGTGCATTTTAAATGCATTTTATTGATAGTTTAATGGAAAAATTTTCAAATAAAAGAAATAATAAAAACCATGTGTACTCAATTTATGGAAATACAATAAATAATAGGACATCTATTATTAAATAATTTCCGCCTTTGATTATTTGTATTAGATTGGCTAATCTTATCACTGTCACACCTCCTAGAGGTTAACTATGAAAATTAACGATAACGAATGCAGTTGTTAAGCAGTTATTTTGTGTTGTATGGAAGGCAACTAGTAATTATATAAGGATTATATTCAAGAGAGAAAAACATAAATAACAAAACAAGTAAGTTAGCTATTTTATATAGGCAAACAACATTGACCTGTCCATTTGACCTTTAATAGAAGTATGTATCATAGATATGTACATTTATATATAAGGAATACAGGTGTTAATTTCGTCCACATCAAGGACAAACATGTTTTGGTGTTTGCGAGTCTGAGTCCTAGTGCTATATCATGCACTGAGTGGATCACCATCTATGAATACAAGTATTCGTAATAAAAGGTCAAGCGTACTGGTCAATGTCGTTTGCCTTTACAATTATATCTATCTATAGTTATTATACCCCTGCTTAAAAAGTGGGGGGTATGTAGTGATAGGGGCGTCCCTCCGTTACACCTCTTATCCGCAACTCCTCCTAAACCCTTCAATGGATTTTTATGAAACTTTCACACAATCTTTGTGATATATTGTAGATGTGAACCTTCTATTTAAAAATTTGATCCAATGGATTTTTGGGAGCGGGGGTATTTTTGTGAGCTTGTGGCTCACAGTTTTTCTTGTTAGTCATAGTTATTAAGGACAATTTATTCACATTATGAAGCTTCTGTATATATTAACTGAGAGTCCTAGTACCACCCAGTTTTGAGTGGAGCATGTATATGGAAATTCGTAATTAAAGGTCAAGCTGCCAGGTCAATGTTGTTTGCGTTTACAATTATATCTATCTATAGATAAGGAAACATTGTTCACATTAGCAAATTCATACATGTAACTTCTTCATTCTTCATATCGTGTTTCATCATACATTAAATTAAATTATCTATTACCCCTACACCACATCATCAGGATAATTTTGGTCTAGCTTTGTTAAAAAATTAACTTGACTGTGCCAAGTTTGTAACTGATATATGTATGGGAATAGTGAGGATGATTCTATGCATCGATTGTGAGCATCGAAGTGTTAATGTTCTAAAGCGCGCACATATGATCCAAGGCTCAGGAGTTGGTAGTGACTGTTCTTTCGCCAAGCACTCGGCATTACGAAATGAAAGCCACGGTTCTTTCGGGTTGGAACTTTAAAAAAGGCACTGTGACACGATAGATCTGGCACGATTAAGAGCCCAAATGTATAATATTATCAGCGCAACGCACAGGCAAAATTTCTGCACCTTCGCCTATAGCTGGCGACGTCTCGATATGAGTGAAATATTCTTGACTGGGACGTACTTTACTGCTGGGTTCGAATCTCATTCGGGACAGATTCTAGAGAGAGAGATTGTCGGATCCCCTGCCGAATGCAGATGGTTTTCTCCAGGTTCTCCGATTTCCTCCACCAATCATGAACTGACGGAAGGTGTAATAAGCAAGTATGTTTTGTTAAGTGTGTGGGCGGAAAAGGTGAATTTTTGACTTTTTCATATTTTATGGTGGGGAAAACATTGTAATATTTATACCAATTGTTAGCTCAGTGTTGAATATTCGACAGGTCTGTTCTTTACATGAAGACGTTTTGACTGGGGCCTAACTGTTACAATCCACCACACATTTCCATACTATCATTGTTGTGTATTTATATCCCCTATTGCTACGACATTTAGGCGTCATATTTCCGCATCTGTGTAACACTATTATCAACATGAAGTCTAAGGCTTTCTTTATAAAAATTCATAGTTTGTCAGACTTATCGTTAAAAGAACAAAATACGATTCGAAAAACTTGTTAAAAACACATTTTTCAGCACCGATTTTGTAGCTAATTTTGTTAAAGATAATTCGATAACTGTCCAGAGGTTTTGCAGTTTAATCCATCATATGTGCACGATGGAAGAAATAATTCAGAAAGAATTTTCCACAAAATACTTCAAAATATTATTTTTTTTCTAAAATTAAAAAACAATAAAAAACAAATGCACGAACTTTTCTACAAACGTGTCTGATTGGAAAATGTAAAGGAGTACAGTACACATTTGTCGAAAGTTAAACACCAAGCTATAGAATAAGTGCCGAATTCGACAAACCTTTAGCTATACATCGACAATTCTACACATTCTATCTATCTCTCGACAGGTTTTCAACCACAAGCTTTCTATATCTTTGGCACTTAGCAATCGAACATTTTTTGTTTGCTTTGTGTTAAAATTTAAACAAGTCTGTACTGTAGATGCGTATTAAATTGGTCATCCATTCCTAAATACATTTTCCTGCAAGAATCAACTTTCAGATTTCTTGGCCTCGTTTCTTTAAATTCAGATAAATATAAAACGTTGAAATGACCTTATTAAACTTCACTTTTAAACACAACGCTTACTTATCTTTCGGAAACCAACGAAAATCAATTGCCATATAGCTAATTTTAACAATTGGTATCTCGCCTGGTGTAAACAGTGTTTATAAAACATTTTATAATATTTAAGAATCTTAAGATAGATAAGATTAATTAATTAATATTGTTAAAATATACACAAATATACTGTTATATTTATTGCATTGTATTATATTTTTTCAAATACATTTATTTCGTTATTATAACATTTTTTAATTTTATTTAATGGTTGTGTCATTTCTAAATACATGTATAGTCATAACTTGAATTAAATGACGTCTTTTTTCGTTTTTAGTATGAATTCGTTCGCAATAACTTTTGCAGTGGTGTGTCTAGCATTACAAGGAAGTAGAAGTAACAGTCAAACCACAACGGTAAGTATATACATTGGGTGAATTTTACTATAAGCTTGATGCATTCAATTTCTTTATTCCGTAAGTTAATTACAACTTATTGGATTTACAATATATATAATTACATAATATAAACAATGTTCAGTAAGCCCTATACATAAATAAACAGCAGTACCAGGAGAGATAATAAATATAAAGTATAAATATAATGATATAAAGTTAAACATTATTTCTAATATTTAAAGCATTACATAAAAATTTCGCTAGATTGCATAATTGTTTGACATTGTTGATGCTGAGCAACTGTATAAGTTTGTACATGCTTGGTTTGACCCAGTAGTATGGTTTAATAAATTGTTTTCTAATATAGGTATATGTTTTACACTCCAAAATAAAATGATATTCATCTTCAATAACACCGTTACAAAATATACAACATCTTTCATTTCGTTTTTTGTTATTATAACGACCTGTTTCAATGGATAAACAATGAGAAGATAACCTGAATTTAGATAAAAAATTTTTGTAATGACTTGGAATAGGCTTACGTAAATAATATTGTAAAGTAAAATTGATGTAGTATACATTATTTTAGGCGTGGTACAAATTTTGGCGGAAATTAAACAAATCATCCCCGAAATAAGCGAAAAATAGTACAACTCGAAAAAAATGCACTTACGGTTAACATTGATTTATCTTTACTTTTAGAATCAGTGTGAAATTGAAGTTGGTAAGAGCAGTGGCGCTCAAGATACAGATGGAGTTCCAACAACTTTCACATATGGCATGTATAAGTTATCTGTTCAAAAAGACCTCAATATGTTGAAATATTATAATTCAAATTTAATAGAATTTTTAGTAAACCAATGTGTTTCTAATCTGAATAACGTAGCTGACGATCCATGTATCTAATAGATTAAGCCTTCTCAAACACATCGAAAATGAAGCTGGCAAATTAAGGTAAACACATATACTTTCACCACGGAAATAAGACTGGGTGCTCCTGAAGGGTGACCATCTCCTGTTTAGCTGGCTACACCCGCCACGTGTGTAATCAAAATTGGTAGTAAAGGACCATAGAAATATGCGACATGAAATAGATACAGAGTAATTTTGGATAGATACATTGTTACTTATCAACAATATTGTGATAACGGCCATGCAAAATTTTGAGGGTCTTGACAGGCCTTGGCATGCAATATCGATGTCAACAACCAATAGTTTTGGTTCACATCAAAGGAGCGGCACGTTTTATTCTAAATATCATTTACAATCTGATTTATCTGTAATTTGAATAGAAAAGTTTAAACGATGATGAACCAAACCGCAAATAAAATGAGTGATTAGAATTAAGAAATAAAGACCACTGTCTCCAGCAGGTTTAAATACTCTTATAACCATGCTATGTGTTTTTTTTTATTTTTAATGTTTTAGTAATAAAATTCAAAAGTTGTGCAACACATAACTTAATTATTAATAATCATATCAAATATTTGCAATACTTATCAAAAGTGCATTTCTAACTTTTCTAACTTAAATTTTTTAACATTTCTAAACGCAATGCAATTACGTTATCATATTCAGTATCTTCGCAATTTTGATGAAATTGCAACTTCCAAAGTTTCGTTTATTTCCGGTGAACTGCAATAAATTGATAGTGATTTCTAAAATAAACATCTCCAGTTAAGACTGCGAGTCCGACACGTCGAAAAGGCCCAAGTGTGAAGCCTATATATCTTTGTGGATGTTTATACAAGTAGTTAGTACAGTTCAATTTAAACATTTGGAATTAGCTTTTTACATTTAATATACAATTTTACAAATGTTTTTAATATTTACTATTTTTATATTGCAGTGTGCAATTTAGATGGATCCATTACAATTGACAAAAAAACATTTTCTCCAAATGGAATATTCAAGATAACTGGTATCCAACCATCTCCAAAAGTAAAACCCGAACATTGCAATCATTTTAGTTGCACTAACAAAACAGATCAGATAACTGTGACAGGTTGTAAACATGCAAGTATTGTTTATTATTATTATTTTTATTATTATTATTATTATTATTATTATTATTTGCCAATTAATAATGTCGATATTTAGCTTTTATTATGCATAATGCGAAGGAACAAACACAAATAATTAACATAGTATTAGTTTTATTTAATCTTCAACTGAATTGCATTCAATTTCATGCATTACAAAATTCTAAAAAGATTTAAAAAATCTTCAAACTTTGTTTACTTATATATATATATATATATATATATATATTCACATGTTGTAAGTATTGCATAATCAATTGTTAAAAGAAATCATGTATGTTTTTATTATATTTATATTTTCAATATTATCTAAATAAATTGCATATTATACCCGTGTTAATTTTACAGCACTCTCATGTATAATGCATTATTTAATAAAAAATTCAAAATCAGCGCATGACAGCACTAGACGGCCGTTTTCGGAATACAATTCCTCATTATTAGTGCTTGCACCAAAACTGATCATGAATAATACACTGGAGTGTGTTACACAGTTTGCTTTGAACGGCAACGAAAGGTATAGCACTATAATTCAATTTTCGTTTGTTTCAAGCATTTTGATTGGACAGATATTTTGTGTTATTTTTCCATGACAGAATTGGCTCCTCTCCAACTTTCATTGCCGGAACTACTTTTCTGACAATTGTATTCTTACGCCAAGGCGATGTCCAAATAATTATTTATAAAGTTGTAAAAGTATCACATACACTTATTTGTTGTTTTTTAAAAAAAAGTTATAAATTGAATTATAAGAAATGAAGTTAAATTTTCTTTTTGTTATGAAAGTATGAAAGAATTGGACATTGCACACGTAACATAATTCGCTACGCGAAATGTCCAATTATTTCATACTTCCATAACAAAAAGAAAATTTAACTTCATTTCTTATAATGTTCGACATTTATATAAACCTAAATGATTAATACTTTTGCGTCCTCCGTTTTCTATACCATAGGTTTGTTGTTTAATAGTCTCAAAAATATGACTTTGCTTTGAGATTGTGATTTGAATATGGATTGGTTGTTTGTTCTTGATTGGTCATTTAACATGTTGTAGGTTGCAAGTTTAACATCTTTGAAAAAGCTTTATATAAAATCATGTAGTTGTTGTTTTAGGATACGCCAGTGTTATTAGATTTTGATAAGCTCAACGATACCGCTCAACAGCAAGGGGTCATTGGTGGACGATCTTCTAAGCGATTCAAATTAGATTGTTCATCGGCATTTACGGCGACCATTTCCTATGCAATGATACCATTAACCTTGAAGTAAATGTTTTTTCATTGCATTTACAGGGTCCCTGATTTAATTTATTGAACTAATAGTTGTTAAGTGAAATGATCTTTCATTTGGTTCCGAATGATCTTTAACAAACATTTCGATAATTGAATTTCTCTGTTAATTCATATCAAGTGGATACACAAACAGCCACTGAACAGTAGAAATAAGTAGAGCAAACATCCGTTTAGCCGTAAGTTTCTCTCCAGTGTTATAATTATAAACGGAAATAGACTACAAAGTTTGACGGATGTAAAGGTTATTACAACATTGAATACGTATTGCTTCACATACAATAGTTTTTATTATAGATTTACCAAAGGAATTGATTCCATGCTCGATATATTGATTAAATGAATCTTAAAGCACGCTCTTTTTAATTTAAAAATGGGGTTTCTGTGATATATTGATGGCATTTGCTACACAGATTATTTGACAAGTAATGTTGAAATCTAATATTTTTTATTATTGTAATGCTCCATAGTATATATTTATGTTGTTTGACGTCAGGTAAATATATATTGCCATAACCATGGTTACGTTATAATCATTATACAGCCCATTGTCGATGTCTCTGTGTCCAAACTTTACATGGACGTGTATTTTCTACTCTCGATTGCAAGCATGGCGATTATATTTAGATAAAAAGGAGGGACTTACCTTTTCGGATCACCCGATAGCACAACCCTCGTGGAAGTGCACGTGTTTAAGTAACTAAATTGGCTTTTTATAAACCTTAATATACTTCCCCTTATTAGATTTCAACATGGATTGGTTTTTTATTGTTGTTTTTTTAATGTATGCCCTAAAACGCTAAGATAACATATAAATATCGTATTTGTTGGATACCACTGCGGTAGCTCAGTTTGTAGAGTGCTCGCTCCGTATGTGGGTTCGATCCCCGGCCGGGTCTGACGCAAGACTTGAAAGTGGGTAGTGACTGTCCTTTCGCCAAGCACTCGGCATTACGAAATGAAAGTAACGGTTCTTTCGGATGGGAACTTTAAAATAAACGAGGTCCCGTGTCACGGTGGGTTTGGCATGTTAAAGACCCCTGCTGTATAATGCCATCAGCGCAACACACAGGCAAAATTTCTGCACCTTCGCCAATAGCTGGCGGCGTCTCGATGTAAGTGAAATATTCTTGACTAGGACGTTAAACACCATTACGCAACTCAACTCGTATTTGTTGGAGTATGCCATATTTAAAATTCATTTCGTTTTTAGAGTATATTTGTTTATTCATTTATACATAGTTCGTCCTATACAACTCCTGCCGTGAAATACAAGTTACCTCAAATAAGGATGCATTTAACACAACCAGGTCAAAACGCCGATGTACAAACTGCAGTTGTTGGCGAAGAACTCAGTCTTGGGATATTAATAACAGGTACGTATAAGATGCAATAGAACAAACGCAATATTTAAATGTTGATATTAGTGCAATTACACATGGAAGATAAATAGTTGTTTAAAAGAAACTCTTGACTTTCAGAGTTGAAAGAGAAGATTCCTATTCCAACACATAAGTATAGTTATTTTGCTACATTTAATTTGCATTTTCATAATTATGAAATACAGTAAAAACGTAACATCTTGCAATAATTATTACTAACCAGTATAAATATTTCACCTGTTGGTTGTTTCTTAAAAGAAGGCGTGAAACCAGCTAAAACCTATATCAGCACAATACTATACATTTATGTCAAGGAGACATCATTGAAAACATACACTAATTATGTATTAACTCCGAATCCCAACACCATCCATGTATTGCGTGAATCATCGTGTATGAATACTCCAAAATAGAAGGTAAAACGGACATGTCAATGTTGTAAATATATACATGAAACGAGGTTTTATAAATGTATACACTGTAGTAGCAATAGTAGAAGATCACACCCTGGTTTTACTATCATTCCCAGTGGCGGATTTAAGGGGGGGTTACGGGGGTTGCAAACCCCCCCCCCCCTTTGAAAAATTTTAAAAAAGAAAGAGAGACATTGACTAATTAAAAATGATTTTCTTTGCCCCCATCGGGGCTCTGCCCTTTACCTTCGTCTCTGGAGCTCGCGCCTTCGGCGCTCGCACCTAGCATTGTTACAATTCTCACTCTCACTTTAAAAAAATCCTGGATAGTTCTCAAACCCTCTTTAAAAAACCTGGATAATCCTCAACACCCCCCTTTGATTCCTGATTCCTTAGCTAAGAATTCCTTAACTTAAATCTTGCAAAATTTCAAATCTTTATAATTTAATAAATTTTCTAGATTTTCAGGAATTTAATGTGTTATTTTTAAGATGACCTTTAGATTAAAACATTTGCATTTAGTTTTGACAAAAATATTCATCAATAGTTCCAAAAGGAGAATATCAAAATTTGCTAAATTTAACTTAAGGAAAATCTTAGCTAAAGAAAGATTGTGAAACCGGGGACTGTAATGATGTTTGTGTTGTTGATCTCGAAAAATTACGCTGCGTATTGTGTAATGTCAGATGTCGGTTTTAAATATATTTATAGAAAAAAGATACAAGATAAAAGCAACATTGTGTGAAGCTACGAGTGATATAACGGGGAAGGACAAGAAAATAACACTTTGGAATGAAAACCAGTAAGTCTAATTGTTTTAGATTAGCCAAGAAGCCATGAAAATTCGAAAAATACAAGGAATTATGACGAAAATTTTCAAACGATAAACACGTACATTGTACTAAAATTTATTTCTTTTATTTTTAACCAACGCTTGAAAGTTCTGTTCTACTTAAAATCATACAAGAAATTTGTAAACAGCACTATCAATGCTTGTCAGCATCATTCTATTGGGTTTGGCAATTTTGATTAAAAAACTACTGCTGAGGAATTGCATTCCGAAATGACTGTCTAGTGCTGTAAAGATTACAGTGGTATAATATGTAAGTCAAGCTAGATCTGTCTATTAATGGCCGAATTCAAATTAACACCGCGCCGCTAACATATTTGAGGTGATTATTTTTGTTAGTATGAGACACTTTCACGTTAGTAAACAATTTTGCAAAGTTAGATTAAAAGTGGACACGACATTGTCACACAGAATCAATGATTTGACCTTCTGAACTTAACCTTTACATTTTTACCTGGTATTAAACATATAAGGTAATGATTGTATATTGGATCAACATTTAATCATAGATTTTAGAATTTTTAATGGATTTAATTTTATATGGACAGATATAGACAGAAAAACATGTTGATACACTCATAATAAATTGACATGGATCTGAATGTTTAAATTACCAATTGCATATCTTTTTATGCATACTTTCAAATTTGTGTTATTACTAAAACCAGACTTTTAGCAAAATGGGGTCAAGTATAAAAAAGTATAATATAATAATTTAAGCTAAAAAGGAAGGCATCCTTTAATTTTTATAAAGAAAGCCACATTTGTCATTTATAGCTTAAACATTCATACAACTTAATACATGTAGGACACTCTATTTTATTCCAACAGATAATTTTAATACTTTATAATTAATAATGTATTTTGGTTTTGTAGTAAATCCTTTGATACTGAAATATTTGGAAGTTGGAATCGCACAGACAACCAAACCATAAGCGCCAGTATATATGCTTTTCGATTTGTTGGAACAGATGATGTATATTTTACATGTAATGTTAGATTGTGTTTTATTGGAGGAAAATTTGACAAAGAATGCAATGAGGTATTCACCATTTCACTTGCTTCTCATAAATAATTGTTAATAACTAAATGGTACAACTGACCCTTTTGACTGTGTACTAGTTTGTATTTAATCGTTGCTTATTGCTACAGTCACACACGGTAGGGTCACGAACCGGATTTGATCCAGAGGGTAAAGTGAAAATGAACCAGATTTATCCAGGTATAGGGGCAATTTTAGAACCAAATGATACGGTTAGACAGAATAATTTCATTTAGTCAATTTTTTTTTTTACAAAACGCAGCATAAAATAATGCAATAGTGGAATGGACTGGTTCAACCATTACGAAATAAAAGAGAACCACATCCCATATTAAAGTTCAGGTTGCATTCAATTCAGACTACGAATCATATAAAATTGTAACCCCTCCCATAAAAAGTATTTCCTTAGCTAAATTAGGTTAAATTTATTTTAGTCAAAACACTACTGATCAAGAATTGTATTCTAAAATGTCCGTCAAGTGCTGTAAAATTAAAACTGGTATTATATGTGATTATTTCTATTATTAATTTTAAGATTCCTGAAAGTACACGGAAGCGCAGATCATATCCGGAACAAGTGAAACACGAAAGCGTGACCGCAAAGATTCGTGTGTATGATGTTAAACAAAGTAATAACTCGGGTATGTCGTCATCACAATATTGTTGCTAGGTATGATGTCACTGTATCCAAGATTGCCCTGGATATATTTCCCGTTCTATAGATTCATGTTATTTTGATTTCCAATTTTGATTACACACGTGGCGAGTGTAGCTAGCTAAACAGGAGGTGCTAACTTTTCCGGAGCATCCGGACACACTCCCTAGTGGAAGTTCCCGTCTTTAACCAAATTTGTCTCAAGCAACGGTTTTATTTAGTTTTGTGTCATGATTTGGACATAGATAAATATGTTTGTTTTTATCGATGTGTTATTTTAATAGCAAACTAAATAATCTAGATTCAATTTTGTTTAAAAATGGGCTTGCAATAGTTTTATATTTAAATATTTTAACAAAAACACTAGAGTCTACTACAGATGTCTTAAATACTCTTACACACAAAAAAAATAGAAAAATTGGTAAATAAATAATCTTTATTCAATCCCATTATACAGCCTTCAGGAATTATAATTCCATCAGTGATAGAACCAAATGTTATCTTTAGTAATGAAAAATTGGATTTTAACCATATTTATCCATACGTTTTATTTTAATATAATGCGATTTCTAAAACATTTACATGTATCTTTACATTAATATTTTCCCAATTCATATATTTTCAGGTCAGAACAATTTTACCAAAATTGTTGCTATGGTAACCTGGTTAGTGTTTATTGGTAGTCGCCTATTATTATAGCCTTTATTTGAAAGATTTTGTACTTTTTGTGAGAATACTAGTAAATTGTGGATTTTGTACACATGCATCAATTCAATTATATTAACCAGACGTTTTGAAACGACAGTATTTGCTATTTTTGTAGTTGAAATACAGTAAAACCTGGATTCATCGCCAACATTTGTTCAATCAAACTTTGGTGCTATAAAGGGGTTGGCGATAAATTGGGGGAGGCGGATAAAGAAAAACATAAACAAAATGGATTTTGGTACTTCAAAATAATGTGGCGAGGTTTTACTGTAGATTTATTAATTCAAAATTAACGATGTTTCCCAAACACAGCAAGAAATCTGATTGGTGAGGAAGAATTGACATCGTTTATTTATCCAGAGTAGTTTTGCTGTGTGGAGAGAAATAAAATACGCCCCAATTTACAGTACAGACCAGTCGACAGTTTAACACGGAGCTAACGAAAAAATTATAATCTGCAGTTTTTCTCGGCTCCTCGCTAGCTACATCTAGAAAGCTATTCACCAGCTGCTATATAACTCTGGGCAGCTTTCCGGTCAATAGCTAAATATAAATCTCGGCCACTCGGGAGCGCAACATTTAATCATTTTTCATTAGCTCAGTGTTAACTTTCAACATGTCTGACTTTTCTGTCTGTACATTGTAGTAACAGCAGACTAGGTAAACCTTTTCTCAAATTTCTAAAAAAAAACACTGCCATTAAGCAGATATAGTTATAACCATTGTAATAATGGTAATGACATTGTGCTGTTCAGATTGAGAACTGTAAATGATTTTAATTAAAACTTTAAAAAAAAATACTTTGTGGACCAAGCAAGTTTAAATCAAAAACAAACATACCAATGCATGTCCATAGTAAAATCCCATAGCAAAGTAAAAAAAATTGAAAATTGTCAGAATAGGTCAAACACGTGTACAAGGATCGGTGTGCTCCAGAAAGGTATATGCGCCTCCTGTTAAGTTAGCTACACTTGTCATACTTAAGATAAACTAAAATCTAAAACATTAGCATATCATTCTGAAGGGGGTTTTAATGTAACAGCCAGTTATTCCCCTTATGTTTAAAAGTCAGCATTGTTATTGTACAAGTGAAATAACAGACAAATGGGTTTCTGAGTCTTTTTAAAATCTTTGATTTCGTATCCGGATATGGAACATTTCTTACCGATATGACGTAATAGATGTTGATGTTGCTTACAGCAATTCGGTCTTGTATTCGGAAATCGCAAATTCAAACGGCAGTAACGACTAGACTTGCAAACCTGATAATAAACAAGTAATCTTAAATTGAAACAACCAACGGAAATAGTATCTGGAAACGAGTGCATAAAACACTGTAACAAAAACAGTCCTTACTGATTGATAGATTGATTGATAGATTGATTGATTGATTGATTGATTGATTTAGTGGAGTTTTAACTTTGCAGTTACGCTCAAGACAATGTCGAGGGGATTTATAATGTCCTACGCCTGTATTGACATAAGACATATGATTTAAGGTATCTTCCGAAAGAACCCCTGATTTTCGTTTCTAAATACCGAGTGTTTGGCTAAAGAACAGTCGCTAACTACGACCTACTTACGTAGCGAGCAGTCTTACAGATAAGCTTCCTTACCTCACCTCACCTCAGCCATCTGGCAAATAAGGCCATAATACACCTTTTCCACGATGCTCTGTCTTCGGCAGCTGTCCATGCTGACACCAATCTCTTCCATCCCAGTTGCGTTTTCTATTTCTCTGTTGATGTTCGCCATGTTGTTTTTGGTTGACCTATTTTCCTCTTTCCTTCTGGGTGCCATGTAATTGCAGTGATACAAAAAGCTTACTTAGTAGTACAAAAACAAGAGAGACAACAAAATAATTGAAATATTGATACCAATGAAACACCAACATATTGGCCCATGTTCAAATCCAAATCCCAAAAGCAATGCAAAACTTTAAAAATTTTAAAAATTAAATAAAATTCAGGGAATTGAGACAGGCTGTTTCGGAAGGGTAAGCACATTCACTGATTACAATATTTCCGACTGTGTTACGACGGCTTAAAATGACAAAACGAAGGCAAGTGTAGTTATATTACTTTTGGTGTGTTCAAAACATCGTACGTATTTTACAGCCAATGGTTATTTTAAACATTTAAAACCAATACCCGGGTAAACCCATTGGTGTCTTATCTTGCCTTTATGCTTGTATAATCATTTATCTGTGTCGTCTTTCGGGTTTTTTTCTAATGTCTGTTGCTAAGCAAGTGTTTTTTTCAGTTTCAAAATAAATTTTCTGCTGCATTTAAATAAATTCTTCTTCACGTGGCGAGTGTAGCTAGCTAAACAGGAGGTGCTTACCCTTCCGAAACACCCGGCATCACTTCCCTGGTGGAAGTTCACGTGTCTAACCTAACTTGTCAGTTCAAAAGTTTTTACTTTGCTTCTGGATTATGATTCGGACATGGATAAGTATGTTTGTTTTTTATTTTGTTTATAACATGTACATCTGACCTCAATTTCAAGATCAACGGCACCATCGCAATACAAGACGAGGAATAAATCCATTTAGCTTATTTGTCCATTCCGGACAAGAACACGATACATTATAGAAGTAATAGATGAATCAATTGATTGAATGGGGTTAAAAAACTCAGTCAAGAATATTTTACTTATATCAAGACGTCACCAGCTACATATGGAGTGAAAGAAAATTTATAAATTACCTAAGTTTGCTCAGAACAATGTAAAAGGAAGGGCTCTATAACATGCCACACCTGCCGTGATTATCATCATTGAAGCCATAATCCATTAATTATATGAAAAGTTTTAAATGTAAAAGCACGAGTGAGTTAGACTAGTAATGGTGTTAAACGTCACAGTCACGAATATTTCACTTATATCGAGACGTCGCCAGCTATAGGCAAAAATGCAGAAATTTTGGCTGTGCGTTGCGCTGATGACATTATACAGCAGGGTTCTTTATCGTACCAAGCCCATCGTGGCATGGGACATCGTTTATTTTTTTTTTTTTTATATTTATTTTCTTTATTTCATATTCAATATATACATAACACAAAAAGACGATAATACAACATTACAAATATTTTGATAAACATATATATTGAATAGTTTTTAGAGAGAAGAGAGAGAGAGAGAGAGAGGGGGGAGAGAGAGAGAGAGAGAGAAATAGATTTTCACATTATGATACAAGATTGTTCTTTTTGTTCTATATAACAATACGGTGAATGTGTTGCCATTCTCTTTGAAAATTTTCTAACTTATTTTTGCCTATTGCTATTTCTTTTTCGATGTAATATACATCTTTTAAAATATATTTAAACTTTTCAAGAGACAGTTTTTTACCAGTACAACGGGTTTTATAAATGTAATATTTTACATGCATAAGGATAAAATTTTTAACTCTATTAAACGATCTGAAATATCCAAAAATTAAACTCATTTTTGTTAGATCTAACAAAATACCATTCGATAAAAAATAGTTTTCTAAGTCTTCTAAAAATTGTTGTACTATGTCGCATTCCCAAAAGAGATGAATAACTGTTTCACTTTCCTGTTTACAAAAACTACACAGAGCCTCTGTTTTAATACCTATTTTAGACAAAAAAGAGTTTGTAGCAATTATATTATGGATTATTCTGTATTGGAACCATTGTATTTTAGAATTTAGAGTAGTCAGGTGAATTATTTTGTATATTTGTTTCCAATCATTTTCAGTTAAATTAATATTATCAAAAATGCTTTGCCATTTTTGCCGTGAAGTAGGTAAGATATTATTTTGCTTCAAGATTTTATACATGTCCCTCGAGCCTTTTTCATTTTTAAATAGTATCTTAAGATTGTTAGGAATGAAAGGAGTTTCAGATTTAGACAGACAATACTCATTGTGTTTTCTCAGCATATGTTTTACCGATTCAATTATTCCAGTATAGTGAAGATAATGTATGTTGTAGTTATATTTCCGAATAAAATCTTGCAGGCTTAAAAATTGCCCATCAGTATCAAGTAGATCATTGATAAACATTACCCCTTTTTCGTATAATTTCTTAATGTAAATACAACTATTTCCAATAATAATATCACTATTATACCAAAGATAACTTTCAGCTGCGTTTTTGAATATTCTTAGTTTTTTAATATTGTTTGTCAATAGTATCCAAGCCTTAAACACATCTGTCCAGAAGTCATTTTTAAAGTATTTCATGTTCTTTACGATAAATTCATTTCCTACGCTAAAAAATCTCTCTGTATCTATGTAACATTCTAAGATATTACACCAGGAACCCTTTGTATGCAATATTTTTTTAATCCAAGTTGTTTTTAAAGCATTTATATATGGGATCAAATCGATCATTTTTAAACCACCTTCTTCATATTCTTTTACAATAACATCTTTTTTTATTCTATGAGTAACCCCATTCCAAATAAAGTTATAAAAAATTGTATTTAGTTCATTAATAAAGTTTTGGCTTGGATTTGGCAATGAAATAAATAGGTGATTTAACTGAGCAATGAGCAGAGTTTTAATAATTGTGATTTTCCCAATAGGTGTAAGTTTTTGTTTTTTCCAAAAATTTATCTGTGATTTGATATTATTCACTTTTTTACCAAAGTTTATATGAGGCATTTTTTGCAAGTCAACATCAAATATCATCCCAAGTAACGTGAACCTAGTATCCCCCCAATGCAGATTAAATTCTCTACATAATTTAACATCACTATATATCTTACTACCTATCCAAATTATCTGTGTTTTTTCTAAATTAATTTTAAGACCCGAAATTTTCGCAAAAAGATTTAATTCATTAAGCGCTTGTCTTAGAGATTGTTCTGAGCCATCAAGAATAAGACTTGTGTCATCAGCAAATAACGATATTTTAACTTCTTTATTATTAGTTTTAATTCCCTTTATATCTTTGTTGTTTCGAATTTTTATAGCTAGAATTTCAACGCATAATAGAAAAAGATAAGGTGATAATGGGTCCCCTTGCCTACAACCTCTTTTTATGTCAAAAAAGGAAGTTAAATGTCCACCCTGCGTTACTGCAGACTTTATGTCTTTATAAAATGTGTTAATCCATTTATGTATAGACGAACCAAAATTAAATAGGTTTAAGACTTTATGTAAAAATGACCAACTTATTGAATCAAAAGCTTTTCGAAATCTACTAATAGGAGTTGACCGGGAATATTTTTATCTTCCGTATATTGCATTATATCATATATAAGCCTTGTGTTTTCCCCAATATACCTCCCAGAAATGAAACCAGTTTGTTCTATGCCAATAATGTTTTCCAATAACGGTTTTATTCTATTTGCTATTACTCCAGACCCTATTTTATAAACTGTATTTAAGAGTGTAATTGGCCTCCAATTTTTTAAGAGATGTTTTGGTTTTCCCTCTTTTGGTATACAAGTTATTATCCCTTCCCGCTGAGTTACTGAGAGTTTCCCATTTTCATAACCATAATTTAGAGACCTTACTACAAAATCCCCAATATCTTTCCAAAACATTTTAAAGAATTCTACAGTAAACCCATCTGACCCAGGACTTTTGTCATTTTTCATTTTTTTCAACGTTTCAAAAGCTTCCCTATTACTTATAACCCCTTCCAAACGATCAGATTCAACTTTATTCAATTTTTTAAAATTACACGATCCAATATAATTATTTAAATCTACGTCTATTATGTTTGAGTTTTCCGAATAAAGGTTTTTATAAAAATATTCTATTTCCTGTAAGATGTCTTTTTGATCTGTTATAATGTTTCCATTTTCTTTCTCTATTCTAGGTATTATTTTATTTTGAAAATTTTTAGTTTCTAGACTGCAAAAATACATCGTTTATTTTTAGTTCCCATCCGAAAGAACCGTAATGCAAAGTGCTTGGCGAAAGAAAAGTCACTACCCACTTTCAAGTATTGGGTCAGACCCCGTCGGGGTTCTAACCCACGACCTCCCTCTTACGGAGCAAGCACTCTACAAACTGAGCTACCGCAGTGGTGTAAAAGTACGAAGAGGGGTTATATTGCCAAAAGCTAATAAAATGTTTAATGTATATAATTATCCTTCATTTCTCTACCCATCGGCAATGCATTTTGTAACATGTGTATTTGACAGTTTATTACTCATGAAATAACAATTTATGATCATGAACTAATTTATAACATGATTAACCTGTCGGCTTGAACTTTGCTTGGGAATATCTACACACGGTAGAGTGCTCGCTATGTAAGCGATACGTGGGTTTGAAATCCAGTTGTGTCTGACCAAAGACTTGGGTAGTGACTGTTCTTTCTACAAGGACTCGGCATTATGAAATAAAACCCACGGCTCTTTGGGATGGGAACTTAAATAAACGAGGTACCGTGTCACGGTTAGCGTTGCACGATAATAAAAATGATGGCAACGCACAGGCAAAATTTCTACACCTTCGCCTATAGCTGGCGGCGTCTCGATTTAAATTAGGTGTAATATTCCTGACTGTGACGTTAAACATCATTATCAACTCAACTCAACCCCATTTACATGAGTAATGAGTAGTGTTTTTTTTTTCAATTCAATCTTTTTTACCGTAACTTATTGGAACATGAAATACAAAAACACACATACATGATTAACAATGAACAAGCAATACACTCAAGACAAATAAAGTAATAATACGCAGACATGCTAACAGACTGAATTATTGCATTTTGGTTATTTCTTAGTTTAAACTCCCGGAATAAAAATTTACCTTAATTACATAATAGTTTTACATTATTAACAGACAACAGCTGGATTAGTTTAAAAGCAGAGGGTTTTTGCCAGTAATATGGTTTAATAAGTTGTTTGCGGATTGTGGTATAAGCAGGACATACTGTACAAGTATCAAATGATATTCATCCTCGATGCATGGGGATAAGCAGAACTGACAAAGTCTGTTTTTTCTTTCTATATTTCGATTTTACTGAAAGGCAGTGTGTAGATAACCTGATTTTTGCAATTGGTTTTTTTAATGTTGGTGTTAGGATACGCACTAAATACATAAAAAACTGTTTCCACGACCCAAACAAATGAACATCTGTGCCCCCCCCCCCCCCTACATAAATGTATCGGGTTATAAGAAATATTTGAATTAATGGTCAATCGGACAGGTCAATACTGTTAACGAATGCTAAAACAATTAATTTCATATCGATGCATCATGATTTGAACAGCTGTTTGTCTATGCACCGCAATGACAAAACAAAACGCTATCTATGCCCTATAGCGACATTTAATAGCAGAAGCGTGCAAAATTTGCATGATGAAGGTTTCCACATCTTTTTTTTTTTTTTTTTTTTTTTTATAATTTATTCCTTAATATGAAAAATGATCGTAAACTTTATGACATAAAATTATAAAATGATAAATGCTTTAATGACAGGCTATATGTAACATATTTTTAAAAGTCTGGATGAGAATAATAGTCTGTAGCTGGTGTTAATTTAAGCTCTAACCTTGTAGTAGACTGCTGTGACTTTTAACAAGGTGAGTTACTTTAAAATTATTTTATAGATATATATTAGAAGCCAAACTCAAAGCCTTTTAGTGCAACGGTGCATAGCCTTCTTTGGCCTGATATTTGCACACTCGTTCTTGTCAAACAATGAATTTTTGGTCTTTTGTGTTCAACAGTGCATAGTCACTTTTGGTCAAATCGTGCATGGATTTTTTTTTTTTTTTGTCTTTTTTGGCTCAACAGTGCATAGTTATTTTTTGTTTATGCTTGGTACTACAATTCATAGTCTTTTTATTGACCCAACACTGCATTGACATTTTTAGTCCAAAAGTGCGTTGTCTTTTTTTTATTTAATAGTGCATTGCCTTTTTTGGTCCAAAATAGCAATTTTTCGCGATCAAACAGTACTTGGTCTTTTTTCGGTCCAACAGTGTATACTAGTCTTTTGTTTTTGTCCAACAGTGCGTGAACTTGTTTGGTCTTTTATGGTCCAACGGTACTTGGTCTTTTTTTCGGTTCAACAGTACACGGTCTTTTTTCGGTCCAACAGTACACGGTTTTTTTACGGTACAACAGTGCATGGCCTTTTTTCGGTCCAAAAGTAAACGGTCTTTTTTCGGTCCAACAGTGCATGGTCTTTTTTCGGTCCAACAGTACACGGTCTTTTTTCGGTCCAACAGTACACGGCTTTTTTCGGTCCAACAGTGCATGGTCTTTTTTCGGTCCAACAGTGCATGGTCTTTTTTCGGTCCAACAGTACACAGTCTTTTTTCGGTCCAACAGTGCATGGTCTTTTTTCAGTCCAACAGTACATGGTCTTTTTTCGGTACAACAGTACACAGACTTTTTTCGGTACAACAGTACATGGTCTTTTTTTCGGTCCAACAGTACACGGTCTTTTTTTCGGTACAACAGTACACGGTCTTTTTTTCGGTCCAACAGTGCACGGTCTTTTTTCAATCCAACAGTACACGGTCTTTTTTACGGGCCAACAGTGCATGGTCTTTTTTCAATCCAACAGTACACGGTCTTTTTTACGGGCCAACAGTGCATGGTCTTTTTTCAATCCAACAGTACACGGTCTTTTTTACGGGCCAACAGTGCATGGTCTTTTTTCAATCCAACAGTACACGGTCTTTTTTACGGGCCAACAGTGCATGGTCTTTTTTCGGTACAACAGTACACGGTCTTTTTTTCGGTACAACAGTGCATGGTTTTTTTTTGGTACAACAGTGCATGGTCTTTTTTCGGTCACCCAGTACACGGTCATTTTTTCGGTACAACAGTGCATGGTCTTTTTTTCGTCAAACAGTGCACTGTCTTTCTTTGTCCAACAGTGCATGGTCTTTTTTCGGTCCAACAGTGCATCGTCTTTTTCGTCAAACAGTGCACTGTCTTTCTTTGTCCAACAGTGCATGGTCTTTTTTCAGTCCAACAGTGAATGGTCTTTTTTTCAGTCCAACAGTACACGGTCTTCTATGGTCCAGCATTGCATAGTCTTTTTTCGGTCCAACAGTGCATGGTCTTTTTTCGGTCCAACAGTGCATAGTCTTTTTCGTCAAACAGTGCACTGTCTTTCTTTGTCCAACAGTGCATTGTCTTTTTTTGTCCAATAGTGCATGGTCTTTCTTTGTCCAACAGTGCATGGTATTTCTTTACATAACAGCACACGGGTCTTTTCGGTCCACCAGTGCATAGTCTTTTTCTTGCATTACGCAATCGCGACTGGATTAAGAAATCCACAGCAGTTTTCTGTGACCCGACTATGTGTATCAGTATTTCATTTTCACTTTAACTGTGATTCATCAAATTATTTACTAGAAACATTTCTTCCTTATTTTTTCAGGGAAACCGGCCTCACTTCCCTGATCTCCCTGTTTACGTGTTTTACTGATCTGAGAGTTTTCACTTTTCTTCTAGGATTTTGAATTGCAAGTGAACGGTTCCACTTCTATTATAGGTAAACAACTTTGACCTGTCCGCTTGACCTTTCATTTAACTATTCATTACAGATGTATATGGAGCAAATACATCATGAGATATACTCACCTCAAAGAGTACACCTTGTACACTTTGTATGTAATACATTGGATCTTAACACTACCCATGTATGTTGTGGATCCTCCTATATGAATATTTCTAATGAAAGGTCAAGCGGACAGGTCAGTGTTGTTTGCCTATACGTGATGTTATTGAGAAAGAATTCCTAGTTCTGGAGTAAACTACTGAGCTGTTTGATTGGATAGGTTAATCCAATTGGGTCATTGTTAATCTAGATGGACCTCATCTGTATTTGGCGGGTTTAGCTACCTAAACAAGTGCCTGTCTCACTTCCTTGGTGATTATCCAGTTCACTTGTTTAACTTTATTTTTAA